>JAKCPI010010940.1:0-11350 GCA_023213315.1 Euborellia annulipes | reverse complement strand
TAAAGTACTAGTACTAGTTTTGCTGATTTTTTTGATAAAAAGCTTATTTTCACGCCCTAAGTGGGTGTCTAACTTAAATATTTAATTTCAAACTCCTAGGTCAATTCCTTCCATGCTTTAAATTGAACCCAGACAGACAGACCATGTCGCGAAAACCACTTTTGTGGATTCAGGAGACTTCAAAACGTGAAGATCCATCAAAATCTCGACAACGAAATTTCGACATGAATCCAATACTTTCTATATACATATAGGCCTATATATATTAACATATTCATATATGTATTTTAAATGTGGGAAATCGTAACTTCAATAATTAATAGCCTAAATTTAAAAAGTTTTAGGAATTATGGAAATAAAAATAATTTTTCTGTAGTCTTCTTTGAGCACATAAAAAACTTCTTTCCAAAATTGCTAACTTTGAATAAAGAGAGAGATATATAGGAGGGTCTATTAAAAATTATAGTTTTTTTTTTTATTTAAAAAAAAAAAACATTCACACTTTTTTTCTCATTCACACTCACACTCACACACACACTTCACACAGTCTTTTCGGCAACTAAGGCCATTTAAGACTAGACGATAACCGTTGTAATTAATATATCTATTTGGGGTTCAGGCATTTCTTATTTAAGCCATCTGGTATAAAATTATAGTTAAAATTAAAAAGAAAATGTTAAAAAAAAGAGCAAAAAAAAAGCAAAAAAATGAAGTAAATTAACAGGTCCTTAGAGAATTTTTATTTTCTTATTATATAGAGACTAGCTACAAGCGCTCACTTCGCTTCGCTGCGAATTATACAGTATATAGAGATTATAAAATATTAAATATGCATATACAACAAAACAAATCTCAATTTCCTGAGATAGGACTCGACGGGTGACCGAAACGTATTATTATTTTAACAAATACAATAATTTTAATCGAGGACCCGATCCAATAGGAGGGGGGGAGTTCCCCTTAGCCCCCCCCCCCCCCTCCGGTCCAGGCGGCGCGGCTATTATTATTATTAATAACGCATTAATATTTCCCATGCAATGATTTTTAAATCTGCCAATTTAGTCTAAATGTGGCGCGGGGGGCGGGGGAGGGGGGTCATCTCTATCATATTATATTGACATTTTGATATTGATACAATCTGTCTATATATAAACGACGCTATCAAAATTAATCGATAGGCATATACAGACAGACAGACAGACACATCTGTTCTAAATTATATATGATATCTGCACTAGAGACGATTAATTATTCAAAAGATTGGGCAAGGAATTTTCAGTTTATTTTTGCTTGTTTTTTTTTTTTTTTTCTTAACCACCAACAGAAATGAAGAGAGAGAAGGATTTTATTGATAGAGTAGTATAAACAAATAGATCATTTAAATATTTTACTAGAGAGCTCTCTCTCTCTCTCTCTCTCTCTTTTCATTAAAACAGAGAGAATAAATATTTATTAATAATCTTTGAATAAATAAAATAGAGAGAGTAGGTAGATGAATGATAAAATTGCGTTCCTAAGGGGATTATTCTAATAAATGAGAGAAAGAAGACTAAAGCAAACTCTTTGGGTGGATGGGGGGGGGGGGGCAGATGTACTTGTACCATTCCAATATTATTTTAATAATATTAAAAAATAATTTTTCGATATACTAAAATTGAGAGTTACTATTGAATTATTTATTTGATGAAAGTAATAGATGATAATCTGGTAAATTTTATACAATTATAGTACTAAATAAGAAATTATATATAGGCATATAATATTTAAGATAATCACGTGCAGATCCGCGATGAAAAAAATCCATACTACGTCAGTTCCATCTACAGTCATTTCCATGAAGTTAGACAAAAACATCAGATCCATCTTTATAATCATTTCCATGAAGTTAGACACAATCTTCAAAGCAAGTGTTGACATAAAAAGCACGAATGTTACAAGGTTTGATTATTGTATTATATTATAGGAATAATATTTTGTACCATCTTTTGTTAAAAAATTAAAAAATAAAATTCAAAAAAAAACTTATTGTAACATCAGGCTTTTTATGTAAACACTTGCTTTGATGATAGTGTCTAACTTCATGCCATTCCGGCTGTAGATGGCGTTGACATAAAATGTACGTAACGAGTTCTTAAAGGTTAATTCACTTGAATCGTGCACAGTACTTGAAAACGATTACAGAATAAGCACTCGAAATGTTATATAGTATTTATATATTTTTTATTAACTAATTAATACACAATGTGGTCTATAATTAAAAACTGCCATAATAATAATGATACAAACCATAAAATCTTTAATAAACAAAAATCATACAACTTAATATATATTAATTCAAATAGCCGACAAAAGATACGGTGTGCCGCCGGGAATCGAATCCACCAATTAGTACCCAATGTGCCCTAACCACTGGACCATTCGGCTATTAGAATAAATAATGAGTAGCGTCAAAGTCGATATATACTGGGATACCAAAAATAATTTAAAAAAGTTTCTGTTCAAAACCTCGTTCCAATCACGCCTTCATAAATTTTTATATATTGTTAAATTGTCTTTAAAAATCTGGTGTGACTGGCGATAGCACACAACTTTCTCTTACCTTCGGTAATCGAAAGTTGTGTACTGTGCTTGGTCACACCAGATTTTTTGTGTCGACATATATTTAGTTCCCGATAGTACGGAACATTTGAATTCAGATGTAAAATTTATAAGTATGGGAAAATATTTATATTTTGTTACCATGGCAACCATTTCTACTATCTTTCCTATGAAATACAAGAGTAAAGTGGTCTTCAGAAGATTTCAATGAGAATATACATTTTAAAGAGCATCTAAAAAATAATTGATTTTTGAATTTAAAAAAAAAATCGTTGGAGCAAATTTTGAGAAAATCGAAAAAAACTGAAAAATTACATCAGTAAAGTACTAGTAATCTTTGGCCGATTTTGATTAAAAGCTTATTTTTCCGGTCCCGGGGGGTGTTTAACTTAAATATAGAATTTCAACCCCGTAGCTCAATTCCATCATGCTTAAAATTGAACACACACCCACCCACCCACCCACCCACCCACACACACACACACACACACACACACAGACAGACCATGTCGCGAAAACCACTTTTTTGGATTCAGGGGACCTCAAAACGTGAAGATCCATCAAAATCTCGACATCGAATTTTTGACATGAATCCAATACTTTCTCTCTATATATATATTACATATACATAGGTAAGAGAAAGTAAAAAATCGTTAAAAAAGTAAAAAAAAAAAAAAAAAAAAAAAAAAAAAAAAAAAAAAAACCTAATAGGTTAAAAAAAGCTGGAAAGCCTTACAACTTAGTTTTTAAATCCATTGTTCGATTAAAGGGTTTGTCCAGGTTACGTCTGAATTATTACAGTTAGTGATTTAGTGCAACTGCTGCTTAGCTCCTCCCACAGCTCCATGTCATATACCTGGAAAGCTGACTCACAGAGCAACTAAATGCCTCTCTAATTTCTAAGCCAACTTGTTGATTTTGTGTTCCCATTTGATTATAATTAATTTTCCAAAATATTTAAGAGATTCAAATTATTACGTTACTCCCTGGTCCATGTACTATATGTGTACTTAATTTCAAATAGATTAATTGAAAATTGTGGTTTTCTATAGAACATATACATAGATACATACGTTTTCCGATTTCATTTTTATATATAGGCCTATAGATAGATAAATGGAACAACATTCAATCCATTCGATGAGGAAGTCTTATAAATATTATAAGCTAATAAATTTTATTATTATCAAAGTATATAGTAGAAAAAAATAAAATTCTTATTAATTTCGCAATTATCGAATATAAAAGGTAGAGATGACTAATTGAGCGCGAGCTCATAATTTGTGACGTCATTTCTGTGAACTGACTCATATATAGATATTGAAATCGTTCTAAGATCACGAATTCTATGCCCTTTATTCCCCTCTCTCTCTCCATCCAAATGGATTTCATAATATCTATAAAGTTATATACGTTTGCAATAATTTCTCTGACACGTTCGATCTAGGTCGCTCTTGTTGTGGCCATATCAAAAAGACACAGTTTGTAATTAACTAGCTAAGACCCAGCTTAACTAAGGGGTGAAATTAGAAACACAAGCCTTGTTTAGATAAAAAAATAAAGAAAATTTAATTATATAACAATTTTTATTATTTTTCATTTGAGAGATTTAATTATTTTAATTGCCTTTAATTTTTCATAAGGCAAGACAACTCAATGGGCAAATTCTGAATTTTTTGCGCCTCCCCTTTTGAGAATTTCGACACCCGAGTATTTTCCTAAATTCTCCATAACGTCCTCAATAAGACTGCAAAATTACATTTCAAAATTCCAAAGGGAAGTTGATCAGACAAAGCGTGACAGACGGACACTCCGCTATTATATATATAGAAATTAATCGTTTCAATGGCCGAGAGTATTTATTTTATTTCTTTTTCCACTTGTGTGCTCAAGTAATAGAAAATTTATCACCGAGTACACACCAGTCAGTCAGTTATTTAAAAATATCCGCCTGACTGTTGTCAATGACTCTTGTATAATTGAGAGAGCTCTCTATCACGACGTGGAAATGGGAATATCATAAAAAAAAAAAAATAATAATAAATAAAACTTAACATTACCCTTTAGTTTGACGTGCAAATTGTTTAGAACAATTTTCTTGATATCCCCCTATTTTGTAATTTTCATTTTTACTTTCCTCTATATATGTTAATATATATCTATATATATAAAAATGAAATGGGAAAAATGTATGTATGTAAATATGTATGTATATGTTCTATAGAAATCCACAATTTCCAATGAATCCATTTGAAATTAAGTATACATATAGTATATGGCTCTGGGAGTAACGTAGTAATAATTTGAATCTCTTAAATGTTTTGGAAAATTAATTATAATCAAATTTCTTCAATATGGGAACACAAAATCAACAAGTTCGCTAGAAATTAGAGAGCGTCCTTTATGCTGTGTGAACCAGCTTCCTACCTGACTATGGGCTGGGGGTGGGGGCTACGCAGCAGTTGAAAAACGAAGAGAGGACGCAGGTGACTGACCCTTTAAACAGTCATAAACAGACCCTTTTGTGCTGTTCCCAATAGGTACCCTCGCCTCGCTTGAATATAAGATCCATCCTTAACATCTTAACACTTGCATTGCAACAAGAAATATCCCAAATTGGGAATAAACTTGCTCGCCGAAGGCGAGCAAGGGGTCCAGGGGCGCAGCCCCCTGGCTAGGCGGAAAGCCCGCCGAAGGCGGGCTTTGCGACTAGTATATATAGAGAGAGAAAGTATTGGATTCATGTCAAAAAATTCGATGTCGAGATTTTGATGGTTATACACGTTTTGAGGTCCCCTGATAACAAAAAAAGTTTTCGCGACATGGTCCGTCTGTCTGTATCCAATTTAAAGCATGAAGGAATTGAGCTAGCAGGTTGAAATTTTATATTTAAGTATAGTTGCATGGAAAGGAGTCAGCCAAGGAAAATAAAAAACAAATTTATTCTGTCGAAAAATCTGATGTGACAAGCACAGCACGCAACTTTCTCTTACCTTCGGTAATCGAAAGTTGTGTTCTGTGCTTGTCACACCAGATTTTTTTTAACGTTTTGCAAAAAACTAATGTTTTTTTTAACTCTCACACTTTTTTCTCATTCACACTCACACTCACACACAGTCTTTTTCGGCAACTCAGACCCTATAAGACTTTTGACTATAACCGTTATTTGAATATATATGTATTTGGGGTCCAGGGATTCTTATTTGGAATTCAAATGGCTTAAATAAATTCATCAAACTATTTGGGGTCCGAACCCGGGACCCTTGGAATACAAGGCAGGCGCGCTACCAACTACACCAAGCCCAAAGGCGACACGACCCTTTTTTCGTCATCAGAGACCTTTTAGGCCCACCCCGTCACTATTTATTTCATGTGAGACGAACTTTTGTCCTCTAGTACAAGAAGTGAGTTCTCTACCACTGTGAATTATATCTCTATCTCTTATCGGAAATAAAAATAAAACTAGGGATTGCCAGGAAAATGTGTTAAACATAGATAGCTCGTATTTTATTCATTCTCCACTTTCACGTCAACAATCATCAATTGCAGCAGGTTTATTTCAATTTCCGTAATGATTGCACCTAAATTGAAAATTTCAATCTCTAAAACTAGATGGTTGTTATTATTATTATGTGTTGTTATGAATATGACGTTGTGTGATGATGTCAGTCAGTTTAATTTATAGACAGATTCTATTAAAATATTTAAGCATTTATCTCTCATGATTGTTTTAAAATAGTCTCGATTTATCTATTATAAATTTCGATTAATAGAATTAATTTTTACTTTCTCTTACCCTATATATGAAATATAGACCTATATATATATAGAGAGAGAAAGTATTGTATTGTTTTTGTTTGTTTTCAAATGGCTTAAATAAAATCATCGGACTGCCTGGGATCCGAACCCTCGACCCTTGGTACACAAGGATGGCCCTCTACTAACTACGCCAAGACCGAGGGCTATACTATTTTTAAAAATAATTCATTATTCAGCAAAAACGTTCATGTAAAGCAAATCCTTCGGCAACTGCGCAATTCCCGCCTTGGACTCCCTGGACACCCTACTTGGGGCGGACTGCGGCAGACCCTCGCAGAGGGGGGGTAATCTGGTGGGACTGGCCGCACACTTTCGGTAATTTAAAGTTGGATTCTGTACTTGTTTACCAGAATAGATATACAAATAAAATTTTTAAGTTTTAATTTTTAAAATTTTATATTAAAATAAATACCTCCTTCCCCCCCCCCCCCCCCTTGTATTCGCCATTGGTATGAGTAGAAGTTGCTTATGAGATGCTTTTTTCAATTTTTTATTCAAGATTTTTATGCTTTTTTAAGCACTTTTTTACTTTCTCTTACCTATGTATATATGTAATATATATAGAGAGAGAAAGTATTGGATTCATGTCAAAAATTCGATGTCGAGATTTTGATGGATCTTCACGTTTTGAGGTCCCCTGAATCCAAAAAGTGGTTTTCGCGACATGGTCTGTCTCTCTCTCTCTCTCTGTGTGTGTGTGTGTGTGTGTGTGTGTGTGTGTGTGTGTGTGTTCAATTTAAAGCATGAAGGAATTGAGCTACGAGGTTGAAATTTTATATTTAAGTTAAACACCCTCCGGGACCGGAAAAATAAGCTTTTAATCAAAATCGGCCAAAGAGTACTAGTACTTTACTGATGTACTTTTTCAGTTTTTTTCGATTTTCTCAAAATTTGCTCCAACGATTTTTTTTTTTTAATTCAAAAATCAATTATTTTTTAGATGCTCTTTCAAATGTATATTCTCATTTTGCAATTGAAATCTTCTGAAGACCACTTTACTCTTGTATTTCATAGGGAAGATAGGAGAAATGGTTGCCATGGTAACAAAATATAAATATTTTCCCATACTTATAAATTTTACATCTGAATTCATGTTCCATACTGTCATGTCGGGAACTAAATATATGTCGACACAAAATCTGGGTGACAAGCACAGAACACAACTTTCGATTACCGAAGGTAAGAGAAAGTTGTGTGCTGGCGCCAGTCACACCAGATTTTTAATACTGAAGAAAGAAATAAAGAAGATGACTTTTAGATAGACAATAATATACCACCAAAATGAGAAAACAGCAACGTCACATGGAATAGAGCAGCACTGATTAGATCAAAACTTGATTGTACAATGCCCGTCGGGTGGGAGCACTCCCCTGAATCCAAAATAGTGCTTTTCGCGACATGGTCTGACTGTGAACAAAATATCTCTAGAACGAAAAGAGCTAGGGGGTTGAAATTTTATATTTAAGTTAGGCGCCTCCCTGGGACGGGACATGAAACTTTTGAACAAAATCGGCCATAAAGTTCTAGTACTTTACTAATTTACTTTTTCAGTTTTTTTTTGATTTTCTCTAAATTCGCTCTAATGATTTTGATTAAAATTCAAAAATCAATTATTTTTTAGATGCTCTTTCAAATGTATATTCTCATTTTGCCAGTGAAATCCTCTGAAGACCACTTTACTCATATACTTCATAGGAAAGATACGAGAAATGGTTGCCATGGTAACAAAATATAAATATTTTCTCATACTTATATTTTTTACATCTTGAATTTTAATTCAAATGTAAAAAAAAAAAAAAAAAAAAAAATTTAATAAAACTAAATATATCTCGACACAAAAAATATGAGCGTGACAAGCACAGAACACAACTTTCGAATACCGAAGGTAAGAGAAAGTTGCGTGCTGTGCGATCAGTCACACCAAATTTTTTATTCTATAGGCCTAGCTTTTCAAGTTCAAATTGGGATTAAACAAATTCAATTTTCCTATTGTTTTACAGCAACGATCTTGGTGGCTATGCTCTTCTCTCTTACCAGCTCACCCCCCCCCCTATCTTTATTAAATTCTGCTATTCCTGTGAAATTTCGTAGATAAACATAGTATATTTATGTCACACCAATATTTTGTGTTTGGATAAATAAGTTAAAACAAATAACCGAGTGTTTTATTTTATTATTATTATTTTTATATTGTTCTTTTCGGCATCTAATGCCATTTAGACCCCATCCTTATATATTTCAAATGAATGCTTAGATTTTTCTCGAAGAACCCAAGACCGTAGGCTCGAGAAGCCTGTCTTCACTCTGAGCCACGGGTCACGGGCATGGTCGTTACTACGGGGTCCCGGAGGGAGGGGGGGCAAAGAATTAAGACAATATGGGGCCTTCTAGGCCCCCCGGAGGATGGCTAGCCCCATTCTCCCCCCCCCCAGCCAAATTCTCTAATTACGCCCATGGTCACGGAAGTTGTTTTATTTGTAAATTTAAATTTTGATAACATTAACAAAGAACTTCTTTATCTAATTTTTTGTTTTCTCTTTTTTTGTTGCAGGTAAGCTTGGAATTTGGGAATTTGTTTAGTTTACTAGCCACCCAGGTATGTGGAATGAATACTTTTGTGTGTGTGTGTGCAAATTATAGAGGAGGGTTTATTTATTGGTCCACCTGGACTATACACTGTGATGAGTGCGTGCTTGAGTCCATCTACCAGGGATAAAAAAAAAAAAGGGAGAGAGAGAAAGAAGACACGCTCGCTTCGTTCTCTTGTCCGGAAACAGAGCCTCTTTGTCCTTTGAGACCGGAAGTGGCCAACGAACGAGCGAACCATGGTCTCTTAGAGCCAGCCAGACAGAGGCCACTCACTCACTCACTCAACACCCTAACTTTCCCATTTAAGAACCCATATAAATGAAAACCAAAGCATTAATCATATTGTTTATTGGTTTCTTCACTGACGTCATCTCACTCACTTGACGGGGGCGAAAATAATATTCAATAAAAAAGACTTTTTGAATTTAATTTTCTCACAAAAAAATAAATAAATTTTAAAGATAATGCGTTCATTCATTCACGCCGGAATTCTCACTGTTCCCTATAGGCGTACTTAAAGGCACCCCCCTCTCCCCTCCACTCATTCCCATTTAGGACCCGAACCAAGCCTAGATATTATACAATTGGAGGAAGAATGGACGAACATTCAATCACGGATCTCAAAATGAGTATGAAAAAAAAGAATGCAAGCAGTAATTAGGGCAAGAGGAGGAGGCACTAGGTATTTAAATAAAAAATCTGGTGGACTGCTTGCAGAGCTCACAACTTTCTCTTTACCTCCAGTAAGAAAAACTTGTGTTCTGTGCTTGTCACACCAGATTTTTCTGTGTCGAGATATATTTTTTTTTTTTTTTTAACAAAAACATTCACACTTTTTTCTCATTCACACTCACACTCACACACCCATTCATACAGTCTTTTCGGCAACTCAGGCCATATAAGACTTTTTACGATATCCGATATTAATAAATATACATATATGGGGTCCAGGTATTTTTATTTAAGCCATTTGGTATCCAATTGGCTTAAATAAAATCATCGGACTGCCTGGGTCCGAACCCGCGACGTTTGGTATATGAGGTTAGCACGCTAACCTCTACGCCATACCCTGAGGGCTGTCGAGATATATTTAGTTCCGTTGATAGGTGTATCGGCCAAATCGTCGAAAACACTAGAGGTCAAGTACTAGACGAACGTTCTGGTACCTCGCCAGTATATGGACCCAAGAATTTAGAAATAATACTTAAATGGTAATTAATGGGAGAATAAGAAAAGAGTTATTTAAAATGATATGAATTTAATAATTATAATTATAACTTAGAATAAAATAACGGAATAAAGAATATATAAATGGAATATAAATTAAATCAAAAAGAATAAATGCAATGGATCAAAACACAAAGAAAATGAAATAAGGATAATTATTATAATACTAAAGAACAAACAAAAACAACAAACTTATAATTATTGAAATATGATAAAGAAAGAGAAAAATAATAATAATAAATAGGTTTTCAAACTTATCGATTCTGGTGACAATTAACAGATGATAGAGATGAAATAATGATCAAAATATAATAATTATGAGTAACAACAAACACAAATGAAATAGACGACACCAAACAAATTTGCAAAGGCCTTTTCAAAACAAAGGCGATGGCGATTTCAACGAAAAAACGAACGAATTGACATATGGCGAACGAACGAATCGAGTGTCAAAGACGCAATGTCCGACAGCACGTTGTCCAGGCATGGAGATCACGTGTCCTGTCACAAGGGTGGCGACTATTGAGGGCTGAGAGAGGGCCGAATGCTTGCCCTATCATGCCATCTTTTGACCACCGACTCCACTTCCAAAATTATTGCGCGAGGTGGCGCAAACACACTCCCCGGTGAACACCTGGTTCACAACAAGGGTTACAGATTTTCCAAGGGATACGACCAACTTGGATCTCGCGACGAGCTCGAAGAATGCTCCATGACCCCTGAGCAGGGACCCTTATGCCGAGTTGCTATGACTCCGGGCCAGAGTCAAACTCCGGGCTAACCTCCGTCAGGATCGCCAAGTCTTGAAGTAGGGCTGTCCTCAAAAGGAGTCCCCAAAGGCAACGGTTTGGATGAGAAACACACAGTCACTTAAGTGTCATTTTCTTACCACTGCCACTTTAACGTTTAAACAATAAAACACATAATCTAATCTAACCTTAAATCTAATTATATTACTTGAACAAACTGAATCGAATTTTAACTAGATCACTTAGGTACATATATACATACAATTATGTTACATTGGTACTGGAGAAATTTTTGAGATTGGTCGAACGATTTCTCTTTGGTGGTTTTTAGTTTTTACGATGCGGATCGAAGTGGGGAGTAAAGTTCG
>JAKCPI010010939.1:0-10206 GCA_023213315.1 Euborellia annulipes | reverse complement strand
GATCAGTCAAATAGAGCGAGATCACTCTAGAGAGAAAGTCTCGGAGGTGTGTCCACTGCTACTCTAGCTAGATTTATGACAATCTCGCTAGATCTTAGACTAAATCTCGCTAGAGTGCTCTCAATGCTGTGTCTATTTGTAGATTGAGTCTCATATACCTCTAGCAAAAAAATCTACAGTGTACACGTTCATTTGAGAGGTATAAAAATAATTCTAAATTTGATCAAATATAGATTTAACGAGAAGCTAAAATTTCATAACAAGTAGTCCAGAAAGCGGACAGCGGTTGATAGTAAATTCTATATTTCAATCAAATGCCAACCCCAAGGGGGTTATACAGTATATTAGTATCCACTTGAATACTAGATTTATATTTGCTTTATTTAAAAAAAAAAAAAAAAAAAAAAATTGAAAATGGCCCTCCTCCCTGAGGTCTCATTTAAAACATTCAGAGATAGATAGATAGATAGAGAGATTGATGGATGGATGGATGATACAGCCTAACAAATAACCAGTCATATGTGAGTCAACAAATACTACATCAATCAGAGAGGAGGATTTCACGGATCATGAACGATCCGATTACCAGTCATTGTTATTGATTAATCATGCTTTGCTGATTTAAGATGATGATAACATTCGCAAGCCACCAGCTAACCACCATTGCCTACCACCAAAGAGCTATTTGTTACAAAAGAATTAAAAAAATGTATTTACTCTGCAGATAGGATTCATTCTAGTAAATCTATATAAACGGGGGGTCAGAAAATTCTGAAACGAAATTTTGTATTCTTCCAGAAAAATATTTTTAGGTCTCAAATGGGGATAGTTAAAAAAAAATTTTTGAAAAAACTAGAAATTTTCCCATAGAAAAGCATTAGTTCTTTGAAAATTAAATTTTAATAATTAAATTTCTAATTGAAAAATAATAAAAAATGTTTATATAAGTGTTTTTTATTTAATGCTCAAAGAAATTAACTGTATTAAAAATAATTTCATATGAGGAATTAAGGTTGTTCGGACATCAAGTACTTGGGTAGATTAAAAAGCCAATTTTTTAATATGTTATTAATCACTATCAAATACGTATAAAATGAAATTTTGAAGCAGATCTGACACAGGGTTCGTGTAATTAATTTTTAAAAAATTGAAATTTAACATGTAGCCTATGGGAAATAACGACGAAACGCACACATATTGAATTGGGTAATAGGCATCTGTGCAACTGATACAAAAACAAAAAAACTTACATTTTATTAATTCACTTCAGAGGAATATGTTAAAAATAAATTCAAAGTTTCTGCCGACCGCTTTTAAAGATATTTTAACAAGAAAGTCAAAAAAATTCTCCAAAATGACAGTCGCTAATATTTAAAAATAATGGAATTCTCGAGAGTCAGACCAGCCTGGCAACGTCGCATAACACAAGTCAGTTACATTTTTTTTTCAATTTTACAATATTTTTTCTCGCAAATCGTCCATTGTGTTTAAACTGATTTGCATTAAACATTGTAATATATTAAATAAAAAAAAATTTAAGGCGTTTAAGATCTAAAATAGATAGTTGATGAATGCAATGTTGCCAGTTCTATATTACGTGAAAAACTGCTCAAGTCGAAAGTCATTCATTTATTATTTTTGGTAATTAAATTATTAACTTAATCCAATTATAAACTATGATAGGTCACGACTAAATTATAATAAGGAATTTTGGCATTCAAATTTTTAATTTTATTTTAAAAAAAATTTAGATTCTATTATGACTTACGATGTACTATCCGAACAACCTTAAAATATAACTAGAAACTAGATTAATCTAAGGAAATTTTCAATGCAGTTTTTTTTTTTTTTAATGAATTAAATTCATAAGAGATTATTGGGACATCGAGCTACAAATTTTTTAATGACTTATTAAAAAATTATCGTAATTAATTTTTTTGTTATCAAATACAAAATACAAAAAAACAATCTGTCCCAATTATCTTTAATTTTTTTAAATTTAAAAATGAATTTATTGTTATTATTAATCATATATTAATTAAGAAATTTTTAAAATAAGCTTAGATGATTTATTTAAAAATCAACTGTCAAATGAGTTCAGCATTCTTGCAATAGATGGCAGGCTAGTCTAACAGACGATCCCCTTTTAGCCTATATTTATATATTTTTATGCTTTTATAAAAGATACATAATATGTAATAACATTTATAAAGTATTTATTGTTAAAAGATCAATGAAAATCAACCAAATGCATTAAATATTATTAGCTACCATTCTGACATCTCTTGGCAAATTTTTGAATTACTTGATTTTTTGGGCATACTTTTTATGACACACAACGCCATCTTATCGGGAGAAATATACGTAACACCTTCGCTCCTATTCCGCCTTAAACGAGTTGTCTGATAAATTACGAATCAAGAGTCCGCCGCAGGGGGGTTCGAATAAGATGAAGGGTGGACCTAGGAATGCGGTATCGAAAAAAAAAAGTATGGATAACTTGTACTTGGTATCGTATTGAAAGGAAAGTATCTCTTCGGCATCTTAGGCCTTTTATAATTTAAACGAAATACTTGTTATTAAATTAAGACACATATTGCGGTCCAGGCATTCTATAAAACGTTACGCCACTGCTCTAAATATGACAAATTTGTAATCTTAAACACTTCCTCATCTCAAAACTCATTTTATATTCACTTTACAAATTTATTAACGAAAAAAAAGAAAGAATTTTAATTTCTAGCAAAACTTGTGCACTTATTAATTAAAATTCAAACAAGATATTTATCTCTAGATGGTTATCTTGAAATCTATTAACACTAACACATTTAATTTTTTATCCAATAATAATAATAATGTAATTTTGTTTTCATTAGAGCAGGCCTATTTGAAATTATTAATACTAGCAGCGACGCACGCTATCGGCGGGCATCACTTCTCTTTGAACTACGTAAACCTTTATTGCTTAAAAAAAAAAAGTTCGAGATATGTTGATTAGATAGGTACCGCTCTGAGACGTAACAAAAAAACTTTTGAACAAACTCGACCAAAGAGTACTAGTACTTTACTGATGTACTTTTTCAATTTTTTTCAAAATTCGCTCAAAGGATTTTGATTAAAATTCATAAATCAATTATTTTTTAGATACTCTTTAAAATGTATATTCTCATTTCGCACGCTTTACTCTTGTACTTCTTAGGAAAGATAGGAGAAATGGTTGAAATGATAAGAAAATATAAATATTTTCCCATGTATATGAATTTTTCATCGTACTCGGGCTTGGTGTAGGAGATAGCTTGCTACCCTTTTTATTCCGAGGGTCGCGGGTTCGGACCCCAGCCAGTTCGATGATTTTATTAGAGTCATTTGGATACAAGAGCGGATCCAGAGGAGTTTCTCGGGGGGGGGGGGGATCTGGTGTGACTGGTCGCACAGCACACAATTTTTTCTTAATTTCGGTAATTTAAAGGCGCATTATGTACTTGTTTACCAGAATATAAATACAAATCAAATTTTTAAAATTTTACATTAAAAAATAAATTTTCTTTCGAAAAAAAGTATTTTTTACAAATCTCGGGAGGGGGGGGCAATAATTTCCCCCCCCTTTACGGGGGGGTAAAGGGCCCCCCTTGTATGGTTTATGCCCTGAGTTGACTATGAGAGTGTAAATGAGAAAAGTGTGTTAAAAAAAAAATTACATCTTGAATTCTAAAAAAAATCACACAAAAAAATCTGGTTTGATAAGCACAGAACACAATTTCAATCGCTAAAGGTAACAGAAATTTGTGTGCTGTGCGACCAGTAACACCATATTTGTCTGAGTATTTTAATTAAAAAATCTGGTGTGACTGGCGCACAGCACACAACTTTCTCTTACCTTCGGTAATCGAAAGTTGTGTACTGTGCTTGTCACACCAGATTTTTTGTGTCGACATGTATTTAGTTTCCGACAGTAGGGTACAATTGAATTCAAGATGTAAAATTTATAAGTATGGCAAAATGTTTATATTTTGATACCATGGCAACCATTTCTCCTATCTTTTCTATGGAGTACAAGAGTAAAGTGGTCTTCAGAAGATTTCAATCACAAAATGAGAATATACATTTTATAGAGAATCTAAAAAATAATTGATTTTTGAATTTTAAAAAAAATCGTTAGAGCAAATTTTGAGAAAATCGAAAAAAACTGAAAAACTACATCAGTAAAGTACTAGTACTTTTGGGCCGATTTTGATTAAAAGCTTCGTGTCACGTCCCATGGGGGTGTCTAACTTAAATATAAAATTTCAACCTTCTAGCTCTTTTCGTTCTTGAGATATTTTGTTCACAGACACACACACACACACACAGACAGACACACAGACAGACAGACAGACCATGTCGCGAAAACCACTTTTTTGGATTCAGGGGACCTCAAAACGTAAAGATCCATCAAAATCTCGACATCGAATTTTTGACATGAATCCAATACTTTCTCTCTATATATATATTACATATATACATAGGTAAGAGAAAGTAAAAAAAAAAATAACGAAATACAGTATAAAAGAAAATAACAATTTTCAATTCAAAATAATATAACCTTAAAATCTTGGAATCTATAATTAATAGAACACATAAAATAGAAATATAACAAAAAAATAATATTAATCAGAATATTTAAATTATATAGCCTAAAGTGATTGTGTCTCTGATCAATAAATAAAAATTGAAAAGAGAGAGAGAGAGAGAGAGAGTTGGAAAACAAATACTGGACAATCAGAAGAGTTTGTGCCCTCGAGGGGGTTAACAATAAAACAAAAAAAAAAAAAAAAGAATTTTCTAATCTATTAGTATTATTTTACAAAATCCATGTTGATCTAAAAATATTATTTAAAATTTATGTTTATATATACCATATATATATATATATACTGGTATAGCCTATATATCTAAAAAAAAAAATCGTGTGGCTTTATGAAACCACGATGAATTTTTTTTCGAAATAAGGGTATTAAAATCGCGATTTTACAAAAGTATTCAAATAAAATATGCCCTCGGGGCATGGCGTAGAGGTTAGCGTGCTAACCTCATATACCAAACGTCGCGGGTTCGGACTCCAGACAGTTCGATGGTTTTATTTAAGCTATTTGGATACCAAATGGCTTAAATAGAAATACCTGGACCCTCAATATGTTTATTAATCAATAACTGTTATCGTATAAAGTCTATATATGGCCTGAGTTGCTGAAAAGACTGTGTGAATGAGAAAAAGTGTGAGTGTTTTTTTTTTTTTTATAAAAAATCTGGTGTGGCTGGCGCACAGCACACAACTTTCTCTTACCTTCGGCAATCGAAAGTTGTGTTCTGTGCTTGTCACACCAGGTTTTTTGTTTCGACATTTATATTTAGTTTCCGTCAGTATGGTTCATTCGATTTTCAATATGTAAAATTTATAAGTATGGCAAAATATTTATATTTTGTTGTTACGTTCCACCACCCACCCCTTGAACCCGGAAGGTGGGGTAGTTCACGCGACCCTGAGCGCTGGCCATCCCCGGATAGGGGATGCGAGAGGGGAACATGGGAGAGAGAGTGATCTGAGGATTTCTCAGTGTGACGGAGACATGTCAGTCTCAACCAGTAGTATTGAAAAGATCTATATTTTTTTTTTTTTTTTTTTTTTTTTTTAAAACATTCACACTTTTTTCTCATTCACACTCACACTCACACACACATTCACACAGTCTTTTCGGCAACTCAGGCCATTTAAGACTTAAGACGATAACCGTTGTGATTAATATATAAATTGTGGGTTCAGGCATTTCTATTTAAGCCATCTGGTATCCAAATGGCTAAATAAAATCCTCGGACTGCCTGGATCCGAACCCGCGACGTTTGGTATAGGAGGGAGGCAAGATCTATATTGGCTTCTAGACAAATTGTGCCCTTATTCACCCAATACATATATATTTACAAAAAAAAAAAAAAAAAAAAACATAACGTTATTTCGTCTTTTTCTTTCAACGATTCCCGGAACCTGTCTGTGCCTTCTAAGAGACCTGCAGCCGAGGAACGAGAACAAAAGGGATTTCCACCTGCAACATTGTTACCATGGCAACCATTTCTCCTATCTCCTCTATGAAGTACAAGAGTAAAGTGATCTTCAGAAGATTTCAATGGCAAAATGAGAATATACATTTTAAAGAGAATCTAAAAAATAATTGATTTTTGAATTTTAATCAAAATCTTTAGAGCGAATTTTGATAAAATCGAAAAAAACTGAAAAAGTAAAAGTACTTTGGCCGATTTTGTTCAAAAAGCTTTGTGTCACGTCGCAGGCGGGTACCTAATTTAAATATCAAATTTCAACCTCCTAGCTCTTTTCATTCTAGACAGACCACATTTTACGGGTAGATAAATAGATAGGCATATAAAATTTCAGGTGTGCCGCCGTCGCTACGTGCTTTGCTGAACCGGTAGCGCTTAGGGATCATCAATCACCTCTCTCTCTCTCTCTCTCTTTTCACAAGCTCGCTCTCTCTCTCACAAGTGATGATAGGACGAGGTTTGCATAAATTAGGAGAATTAAAATAAAAAAAAAAACAGCCAGCACACTTCACTGATGAAAAATGAAAAAATAAATTAATAAACAAAAATCCTCTTTTAATATATTACAACTTAATCTTTTCTAAAAAAAAAAAACATCAACATTTGATGATGATTGTATTAGTATTAAAACACAGTACACAACTTTCGATTACCGAAGGTAAGAGAAAGTTGTGTGCTGTGCGACCAGTCACACCAGATTTTTTTTTTTTTATATTAAAAACACTCAAACTTTTTTCTCACTCACACTACACACATTCACACAGTCTTTTCGACAACTCAGGCCATATAAGACTTTTACGATAATAAACATATTAGGGGTCCAGGCATTCTAATTTAAGCCTTTTGGTATCCAAATGGCTTAAATAAAATCATCGGATTGCCTGGGGTCGACTTTTGGTATACGAGGTTAGCACGCTAACCCCTTCACCAAGCCCCGAGGGCTCCATCGAGCCATATTTTTTTTTACAATTTGCATACCGGTATACAATATTAAAAGTCAATTTACAAACTTATACAATTTTGTTCAATTCGAGAATGCGAAGTGAGATTGTAGCTTCTACAATGTCCCGGGTGATATATCTTCTTCTGTCCTCGCCCTTATTATTCCCGCGGTGCGGGGTCGGCGGACCTTATCCTCCCCCTCCACTCCCCTCTATCCAATGCTTTAGCTCGGTCATATCTCTCTTGACCCGGTGAAGCCAAGTTCCCGGATGATATATCTATATGTATAAAATCTGGTGTTCGATTATCGAAAAAAATAATAGATTATTTCGATTATGGGAAAAATAATCGACTATGAAAATAAAAAACTGATTATACTTTTTTCCTGTCTAGTAAAATTTCAATTTTTCACTCTCGCAAAAATCATTTGACCCTTTGTTTTTAGCATAGATCACAACTTTCAATTGGCCCTCGGGGCTTGGTGTAGAGGTTAGCGTGCTAACCTCGTATACTTTCGGACCCCAGGCAGTCCGATGATTTTATTTAAGCCATTAGGATACCAAATGGCTTAAATAGAAATGCCTGCACCCCCAATAGATATATTTAAACATCCAAGTATCGTTTAAAGTCTTAAATGGCCTAAGTTACCGAAAAGACTGTGTGAATGTAAGTGTGAATGAGAAAAAAGTGTGTGTTAAAAAAAATATGGGGATTGACTTCCCCGAGACTTTCTCGTATATTCTTTTGAATTACGTCTGGGTGTGTGTGTGAACACGATTGCTTAAAAACCAAAGCAGCTAGATCGATGAAATTTGGTATATGCTCCTTACACTAAAATTGTAGATTTCTATCAACTTTTGGAGTAAATACGTCACTTGGAAGTAGTACTTTACTTAAAAAGTTTTTTCAAAAAATTTTGAAATTTTCAATTTTTTTGTTATATTATGATAAAATACTCTATTTTTAAAAGTTTTTATTCTTTGACATTTTTTCGAAAACTGAATAGTTTTTGAAATAATCAAAGAAGAAATAGAAAATTTTCGTTAATTTTGATAAAAAATCAAAACAAAATAATAGAGGTGTCATTAAAAAAACGGTAAATATAAACAAATGAATTTGTTGGTCTAAAACGTGGAGAAACATCAAAATCTCGAAGTCGAATTTTTTTACGATTACATAACTTTCTCTATACGAGAAAGTAAAAACTCAATTGTTGAAAGTAAGAGAAAGTTGTGTGCGGTGCGATCACCACACCAGATTTTTTTAGTTTTCTTTCGAGAGAAAGCAAGTTGGTATAAATCATGACTCGTATCCTTATATTATAGATAGAAAAAGATTACTCACTTATTAAAGATTATTTTTCTGAATTAATGTCAAATAATTCCAAGATTATTCAAAAATATTAGAGAGAGATCGTGAAAACGTGAATTTCTTACATTTCCGCATCTCTTCTTTTTATTAAAAAAAAATAACTAAAATAATGATTTGTGAATTAAAATAATTATTTCAATAAATATTTTATTTTTTTTTAGTCTAGTCATGTCTAAACGATTATTTTGTTAACCTTTAAAGGTGGAAGGGGCGACCGGAAATCAAAAAAAAAAAAAAATGGTATGTTAGCGAGGTGAATAGCTGAATCAATACGTAGTAGAAAAATAAAAGGCCGAGCAGATAGATTTATTTATTTAATAGAGAACTCACAGCGACGTTTCGGTCGACTATGCGACCATCTTCATGGCTAGAGTTCAGTCATTAAGAGGTTTTTCTAATGACTGAACTCTTGCCATGAAGATGGTCGCGTAGTCGACCGAAATGTCGCTGTGAGTTCTCTATTAAAGAAATAAATCTATCTGCTCGGCCTTTTAATTTTTACTAAAAAAAAAAAAAATTAAAAATGATTGTATTAATTTTAATCAATTTCTATATGACTAGCAGCGCCGCCCGCCTTCGGATAGGACTTGGAAGCAAAATATATCAGAAACTCTGAAATCCTCTGAAATTTTTTCGCTCCTCTATCAGCATGTCGCGTTACAAGCCGTGACGCTACAAGCCATGACGTCACAAGCCGTGACGACAAAAATAGGATAGTTGAAATTTAATATATATGACTAATTATAAAAAAATAATTGTAAGATTTAATTATTCAATTTTTAAATTGATAAAATATAATATGAGGATGCGTTGCAAGGGCAGCCAAGGCGAAAAAATAAAACAAAAATCTATTTTTTGTCGACGTTTCGAGTGCCGATCGCACTCTTCATCAGGACCTACGATCAGTCAAACAATTTTATTGTAATAAATCTTAATTTACATAAGAGTTAACAAAAACAAAAACAAAAAACAGCAAGATACATACAAAAATGATGTCAATTCGTCAGGTCGTTTGACATGGCAGTATAGCAACGTTTTAACCATTTTTACATTTACTTGAAGACTAGTATTTCGAGGTCGAATGAATTAAATATGCTTTTATTAGTGTGTATATATAAACTATTTTCATAATAAGAGAGGATAATCTTTTATTTTTACATTTGAGTATTTAATATTAGTTGTTTTTTTTCTTTTCCCTATTCCTTTAACCACTCTTTTTTTTTTTTTTTTTATTAATTTTTATTTTTTACCCTTTCACCGCCCTTAGATTTTATATTAAATTATTACAATAAATATTTTTTGGACAATTAATTAAGTTTTAATTACATGATACGATTTTTTTTTTTTTTTTTTTTTTTATATATCCATCCCATTATAATTTATTGTATATTTATTGATCGGGCTATATTTTCATATACAATACTAAGGTCTTGTAGATCGCTCATGTTGTTTACGGCTGTACTACTAAATTTTGAGATGGCAAGCATTTCGGCAAACATGCGTCTAAAATGATTGTTGTCTTTATATATAATCTTACAATTTGAAAAATCAAATTTGTGTCCTGATTCAAGGGCATGAGTTGCTAGAGCTGTTTTTTCCTTCTTGTTAATAATCGACAATTCGTGCTCTCGTATGCGATCGGCGAGTTTGCGCTTAGTGGTGCCTATGTAGCAGGCATTGCAGTTTATTAAGTGATCGCCAAGGCAGTTTATTTTGTAGACAACGTTGATATTGTCATTTTTGGCTGTGGCATCTTTTTGATTGAAATAGCGCATTAATGTGTTAGAGCATGCGGATGCTATC
>JAKCPI010010938.1:0-10045 GCA_023213315.1 Euborellia annulipes | reverse complement strand
AAAAAAACCGCCCCCGACAAAATTGCATTAATCCGCCACTGCAGCAGCCAGGTTAAATAAAAAACTTTATATATCGTTGCCGACGTTTTGGGTGCTGGTCGCACTCATCCTCATGGTAACAATTTTTATTTAGTATTAATTATTTTATATACATTAATACAGTAATTACATGAAATATTAAGCTTTTACTCACAAGAAAAATTGTCAAAATTTAGTACAGGTTATGCGGTACTGGAATTATATTTTTAAATTTTTTTAAGTGGGAAAGATGAAGAAATCAAGAAATAAACCAAGCAACTGTTTTGAAGAAGAGGCACTTTGCAATTTGGGTTTCAATTTTTATTTTTTCGGATAACTTTTCAAATTTTAATAATTTGATTTTTGTGTGTGAGTGCCAAATTATGGGTCGGTAAAAAATGTTACTTGGAGCGGTTCTGAAATAGAAAAAATTGATAGCAAACAGGCTATTTGGTGTCTTTGAACAACAACCGAGGTCAGTCATTTAGAATGGAATAATTAGCGTTCATGTAAGTATAGAGGAAATTATTATTTTTTTTGGTCGAGTGAACTTAGGGAGAGGGAGAGGGAGGGGGGGAGGGGGTGGGGAGGGATTATTTATTGGCTATACAACGAACGAATCAGATTTTAGGAAGGGGAATAACCCTTTTGCCTGCCCTCCCTCCCTCTTTCTCTCAGTTTCTCTTATTTTGGTTTTGAAGTTAACACTAGAGAGATCCGGCCGGCATTGTTGCTTGATCCCGGAGGAAGAGCAGAAGAGGCGGGCTCCCGGCCTGCAAGCACAGGAAGGCGATTTGGACACCAACTCACAGGTTGGATTTTATCGAAATTTCTTCTTTGTTCAGAGTGTGTGTGTGTGTATTTCAAATTTCTGGAGGTTAGAGGAAATTTTCACTAGGGCCTAATTAAATTTCTAAATAATAAACGCCTTAGATCAGTGGTTATGCTACCACACCTCCCTTAAAATTATTTAATCGTATTACGCCCCCCCCCCCCCCATTTTATGAAATAATAAGAACCCCAAAATTTTTAATTATAATGTTTAAAAGTCGGCGCCAGAGGAGTTATTCAGGTCGCTAACTTGTTCGTGCATGCCTCCCTGCCCGGCCACTATACATGCGTTGTCACGCTAAATGTTTCACGTAAAACTTACGACACTTTCCCTTCAAATTTGATAAAATATTTTTTATATTTATTATTTTATTTATAAAACTTTATCAAACATTTGGAAAATTGCTTACCGTGGCTAATATTCGCGCCTCCCCTTAGACTAGCCCGCGCCCTCCCAGTTTGGAAAACGCTGCCTTAGAAGATGGCGCCCGGAGCCCCAACAACTCGAGTAGAAAAAATTGATATTTAAAACTTTGGTTAAATCATAATAAAGTAGACTGGGGTATATATTAATATTACTAAGTGCCTAAATAAAAGGGATGGAGTTGAAAGGTTCCGGCCCCGGGGATTTACCCCCCCCCCCCTACCGAGGTTTTCAATAAAATCGACCAAAATCTCTCCCAAATGTATTTGGGGCATATGCATATAGAGTTTATATCTGCATAATAGTTGAATGTCAAGGCGGAAATAATCCATAATAATGCTAGGGGGGGGGGTATCATTAATTTAATACAATTTTTAAACCAACGCTGACTTTTCGGTTCTAATTGAAACCATCACCGGAACTTTGATCTATTTGAAAAACACTCAAACTACTGTATTATTGTTGATACAAAACATTTTTTATTAAAAACGATGAACCATAGGCGCAACTAGGGGGGGGTTAGGGTTTAACCCCCCCCCCCAGGAGATAAAAAAAAATCAAAATATATATATTACAAATAGAAAAGAAAAAGTATAATCATTTCGGTTCCGCAAAAGAGGAAATATTCCGCGGGCGGCGCATGGAAAAAAAATTTGGTTCCGCGGGCGGCACATGGGTAAAAATTTGGTTCCACGGGGCGGCAAAAATTTAGCGTCTCTAAAAAAAAAGGTAAAATATTTTTACGGACTGAAAAAAATTTCCCCGCAAGGCAAAAAAACTTCGGTTCTGCGAAAAAAAAAAATTTCACAGAAAAATATTTAAGATCAGCCCCCCCCCCCGGAAAACCCCCCTGGTTGCGCCACTGCGATGAACAAACATAGGCTGCTTGATTATTTCCAGCCTGCCTGTCAATTATTGGATAGGAGACTTGCTTGCCATGATCATAAATTTAAATATTTCTCGTAGCTTACAAGGAATGTCACCCAAAGGTGATTCGCCGATTCTTTTGAAACTTGGTGCATTTAAAGAACTCATCTAAAGATTAATTTAGATGAAAAAAATTTCAGGGATGGGCATACAGAAATATTTTTTTTAATAAAGACAAATCTCTCTACACAAAAGTCAAACCTGATGATAAACATTTTGAACAATTATTTATTCCTCCTAATACAACTGGTCTTATTCAACCACTTGGATTTCGTGTTTGGAGGAATTTTGTGAGGAAGATATCTGATCGCGTTATACTTTTCAATTTAAATATCAACTTATATCAGAGAAATAATATACTAATTTTGCAATCATTAGCACACAATCAGCTCTCTACACCAAGATATATTAATCTATTTAAATACTCGGGTTATTCTCAAAGCCATCCTGGTCATTTCGATAATCCTGTTGAATTTTGTTTCAACAATGAAAATAATATATGTTATAAAGACGATTCATGTGATTTTTCTTTTATAAAATGCAGTTATTGTAAGAATGAGATTTGTTTTAAGCATTTTTTCATTGAATTTTCACTATTGTACTGATTTTATAGATTAAGTTAAAAATATTAAAAAAAAAAATATTTCTGTATGCCCATCCCTGAAACTTTTTTCATCTAAATTAATCTTTAGATGAGTTCTTTAAATGCACCAAGAATCGGCGATTCACCTTTGGGTGACATTCCTTGTTAGAGATCCAGGATAATCCCGAAGAGTCAGAGGTTTGCTTCTCTTCCGTGTACGATGAAATGTTATAAATGGCTATCAATTAAAAAAAAGGAACGAGTTGCGCGTCTCTAGCCAGACATTGTAGTGACGGTTTGGTAATTATTCAATTTTTTTTCTTTCTCGCAAATGAATAATATAATTAAAAAAAGATTATCATTAAAATCATATGATTTGCGTTTATTATTACGTATGTGAACAAGAGGAAGTTGAGATGAGATAGCCTTGAGATTTTAAAATAATTTAGGCTCTTATTTCAAAACTAATCACTAAGTGGCCTGCTCCTTTTGATTATTGATATTTGCATCTTAAATTATAAAACAACATAAAAACAGCTAGCTAGGTACAGTGCACGTGGATGTCCGGCCAAATAAAATTTCTCGAAGCGTGAAATAAAAGCCTTTTACGGATTTAAATTCTCTTTCTTCTAATTTGTTGTTAGCCAATATAGTTTAGAAAAATTTCATTGTTTGAGACGGGAAGCGAACCTCTGACAATATAAGAGGCGAGATCTCTACCACCCAAAGCCCAGGAACATTTCACAATGTATACAATGATTATAATAGTTGGAACACTTGAGAAAAATAAAATTTCATCTGAAAAGTAAAGCCGCGCCAGGAGGCTTGCCCCCCCCCCTGGCCACCCAATCCCTATTTTACAATAGTTTCCTCCGAGACAAGACTGGCTTGTGTCCTCTTAAATATCCTTCCCTTTACATTTTCTACTAGTAGAGGTCTATGGAAAATAGTAACTTCAACAATTAATATAATTTCGGAACGAAAATCATTTTTCTATATTCTTTAGAAAGTCTTCTTTGAACATCTAAAAGTTGGTTTCAAAATTCTTACTGATTGTCAGGGGCGTATAAAGAAATTTTTTCGGGGGGGGGGGGCTGAAAATTTTTTTTTTTTTTTAAGAAACTACATTTTTTTCACACGAAATTTTTTTCGGAACATTTTTTCTTTTGCGGAACCAAAGTTTTCCATTGTTGCGCTGATGCCTGTATATCCCTATATATGTATATGTGTTTGGGAAATGTCGGGGGGGGGGGGGGGCGGACCCTCTTATTTACGCCCCTGCTGGTTGTGAAATAGATATCCAGGGAACCTGCAGACAGACAGACGGAGATTTTTAACAAAAAATTAAAAATTTCCAAAAAAATAAATAAATAAACGGCTTGTGTGTTTGTAATTTGACCTAAGAGGTAAGCCTTATACCCGACTTTGGGTCTTACCTAAGTTAACTATCTACGATCTGGGATTTAATCACATGATTAGCTTAACTAGAACTGAAAAGACTCGAAAATTATAGTCAACTAACTTATCCTAAGGATAGCTAACCAATTAGGAGTGAAGCAGAAGCCATTTCAAGTCTACGGTAATTAGATTCAATCAGACGCTTGTACAAATTACGGATAAACAAAATACAAAAAAAAAAAATATAATAAAGAGGCGGCATGGGGCGAACAGAAAAAAAAATATTCAAGTTTTAATTAATTCTGTATGGATTTGAATAAGAGAGAGAGAGAGAGAGAAAATGGCGCCCAATCACAAGTTATGCGTTATTTATTTTTCTTTTGAATTTTATTGGATCTTGCAAAATTTCGAGAAAAAAAAAAACAACAGAAATGAAAAATAATAATCCTTTTATTGGTTAACGAGTGTTATCCTTCAAGCCAGCGAGCAATTGTGTTTTAAAAAGTCTCATCTTCATTTCACTCATTTATAATGAGAATAATAGTCTCGTTAATGTTTGTTACTTATTTAGTCATCACTTGGGAAAAAAAATGGACGCCTGGCCTCCCTCTCGAGATTTACTGTACAAATGCAGAGAAAAGATCCATTTGGGCAATTATATTTCCTGAAAATGAATTAATAGGCCGGTCGGCGTGCTCGGTGTAAAATTTCAAAAGTGGGAAATAAATGGGTGTGGGGTGTGGCAAATGGGCTGGCTGGCTGGCTGGCTGGCTGGCTTTTTATTTATTTCTTGGCTCCAAATCAGTAAACTGATTAAAACGCTTATTCACCAAATATTATAGTCTGAATAGCGAGCGAGCCAAGTGTCAACTTTAATTTATCAATATCCTCGAGTGCCTCGCTCATCATCTGATTTAGAGTAGGCCTAGGAAATTGAACGGAAATTAGCCTTTTCAGAAAAGACGCAATCAAAAAATACCATGGGGAACATAAACATTTGCACCCTAAGCCATTTGAAAGACGCCTACTGTTAGGCAGCCCAATTGACTCACCACTACAAATGCACTGTCTGTGTGAATTTACCTGAGGTCGGGGTTCTGAGGGTCTTTTAGGATAGACCATAAACCATCCCTTTGGACAATAAATAAATTTTAAATAAAGAATTTGCGAATTCCTCTTCTAGACACCGAAAAAAAACTTAAATTCAATTTTTTAGCTTTTTTTTTTTTTTTTATATAAAAAACATTCACACTTTTTTCTCTTTCACACTCACACTCACACACACACACATTCACACTGTCTTTTCGGCAGCTCAGGCCATATAAGACATTTACGATAACCGTTATTTATGAATTTATATATATTAGGGTCCAGGCATTTTTATTTAAGCCATCTGGTATCCAGATGGGTTAAATAAAATCATCGGACTGCCTGGGGTCCGAACCCGCGACGTTTGGTATATGAGGTTAGCACGCTAACCTCTACACCAATTTTTAGCTTTTAATGTTTGCTTTTGTTTAATTCGTACAGGGGTTGGAGAAAAAAAAAAAAAAAAAAACTCAAAATGTGTGTACTTTTTTCAGTATCTCGCTTATATCTCTTAAACTAAGCATATTTTGTGCACTCCCCCATAATAAATTAGAAAGAGTATAAAATTTGGTTGATAAAACGAATTTTCAGACCAAATATTAACCGAGATTCGGCTGATCAAAATTTCTTTTTTTCATTTCTAAATACTTTGGACTTTTTTTCAGTTTTTCGCTTATATCTCGGAAACTAAACATATTTTGTGCATTTTAATACATAATAAAGTTGTAGAGCATTAAATTTGCTAAGATTGGGTTAATAAATTGAATATTTAGACCCAATATTAACCGAGATACGGCCGATTAAAGTTAGACCAAGTTCCTCGAAATGTAAAACAAATAGAAACTTTGATCGACCGTATATCGGTTAATATTGGGTCTAAATACGCGTTTTAATAACGAAATTTTAGCAAATTTAATGCTCTACAACTTTGTATTGTACTCTGGTGCACAAAATATGCTTAGTTTATGAGATAGAAAACAAAATAACAAATGAAAAAGTTCTAAAATTTTGAGGTTTTTGCAACCCCCTCTCCCACTCCCCCCCAAGTTAGTACAGGGTCCTCGAGGTCAAAAACTTTGGATAGATCCTAGAGTACCCCCAAATAACCTGTAAAAATTTCTACAAGCAAATGGCTCAACACATTATTAATAAATAAATATTGTCTATATGTCCGGTGTTCATATTATTTTGTCTCATAGACGTAGCGGGGGGGGGGGGGGGGTTCAAATCTCCCATAGGACCCAAGCCATGACTAGATATTTAAGATATATAATACAAATTAAATTTCATATAGGGTAAGAGAAAGTAAAATATTGATAATTTACTCTAGCTAAAAAAAAAAAAAAAAAAAAAAACGAATTATAAATACCCTAAAAAAAATATTTGAAAAAATTTTCTTAAACCCCCCCCTCTATCCAAAATTTCTGGCTACGCCTATGTTAACTTTGATCAAAAAATTTATTTTTCCCTTTATCTTTAGCCTAGGAGAAACGAAAATTTCATATGCAGAAGCTAAGAAATTTTAGAATTAAATTAAAATGTCTCTATCCCCTTAGTAAAAAGTATTAAAAAAACATTAATATCTTTGTGCATTATAGGGGATGTGGATTAACCCCTCTGGTTAATGCCTTCTATACCTCCCCCCCTCCCCCCTTTAAGGCAGGGCCGGAACTAGAAGATTTTTTTTAGGGGGGCAATTAATTTTCCGCCCCCTCATAATTTTCTATACAAAACTCATATCATTTTTACCTTTTTTTTTTTTGGTTTTTTTTTTTTTTTTTTGAAATCTTTCTTTAATTGCCGCCCCCTGATATCTGCCGCCCGGGGGCACACGCACCCACTGCCCCCCCCCTAGATCCGGCCCAGTTTTAAGGAAACGCGAATCTTCACCGCGAAATTACTCTCAAAATAATTTGAATACATTTATAAATAATTTTTTAATTTTTATTTTGAAACTCTTAATCCACCCCTGTGTAAAAGAAAAGTATATTAAGGAAATTTGATTAACAAAAATATAGGCCATATAGAAAGATAGAATTAATGGTGACATAAGAAAAGATAAAAAAAATGCCCTCAGGCTTGATGTAGTTTTTTTTTTTTTTTTTTTTTTTTTTTAACATTCACACTTTTTTCTCATTCACACTCACACTCACACACACATTCACACAGTCTTTTCGGCAACTTAGGCCATTTAAGACTTTGACGATAACCCTTGTAATGTAATATTATCTATTATGGGTTCAGGCATTTCTATTTAAGCCATCTGGTACTTGATGTAGTTAAAAAATTATTATTTTTTTTTCAATGACCCCTACACTCCCCCTCCCCCTTTCAACAGCTTATATTCTCCCTCTACCCTTAGTGAAATACAAAATATTTAATTTCATATTCAAAAGAATCGTTTTCGCAGTCAAATTATTTGTTTCTATCATTTTTTTTTCAACGATAAAATGCATAATAATTACCTTTAATAAGACTCTCAAGAGGGTGTGCTGGCTGACGGGGTGGTCAGGGTGGGTTACACTATATTAATTGTTCACTTTGATTCACTTAAAACACAAATAAAAAAAAACAGAGGAACTCGCCGCCTGCCGCGCGGCCACACACTCGACTGAACGAGAATCTCGACTCTCTCTCTGTTTGTATAGGAATAAATAGATGAAAATAACAATTCCCTTTTATTAAAAGTAAAAAAATACCTTTTCCTCTAATCTATCTAACTATATTTAGAGATGGAAAAGAATGTCAACAAGTGATTTGGAATATTCCAAGGCCTTTCTTAAATAATCAACCCTTCATCCCCCCTTACCCCTAATCAAAATAATAATCAACGCTATTTTTTGAATGTTTTCTATTTATTTGGCTTCGATTTAGCTAAAATAAATTAAAAAAACGTTTTTCAATTTTTCACCCCCTTATCCAATCCTAATAAATAAAATAATTAACAATGCTATCGCCTTCGGCGAGCTTCGCGTCTAGTCAGAAAAAATTAAAACCCTGAAAAACTTCCCTGGAATCGCCTTTGGGTATTTATTCATATTTATTATTTTAATTAAAAACCTCCCTCCCAGAATCTTGTAAATTTTATTATTTTATTTATAAAACTAGCAATCATTTGGAAAATTGATCTTGGTGGCCAATATTCGCGCCTCCCCTTAGACTAGTCCGTGCCTCCCTAGGGAGGCGGGGCTCACAGTTTGGAAAACGCTGCTCTATGGTGTAAATAATTGAAAAATGGTATTTCAGAACTCAGAATGTTCTATCGGACTCCACCAGGGGGACACCCCTCCCCCCCTAAAATATATTTTTCTCTTTAATAAAATTTAAAATGAATGAAATTATAAAAAAAAATAATTTTGAGATTTAATTATCAAAAAAAAAAACGCGATTTTAATACCTTAATTGAATAATTTTCTGAAAATTTACAGTTAAACGCCTTCGATCTGAAAAAAAAGTATTCACTTGTATCGTGGTTTCATAAAACCACAGAATGATTTTTTTTTTTTTTTTTTTTTTCGATTTTTCTCAAAATTCGCTCCAACGATTTTGTTTAAAATTTAAAAATCAATTATAGGAAAAAAAAAGTTTTTTAAAAAAATGATTGTTAAGCAATATTTGTAAAAAAGAAATGTTTCGTTTCATTGTTTATAGCTCCGAGGATGGCTTTGACCAAAGCTGAAACGTCAGCTAGCTGTTGAAATATATTTTTAAAGAAAAAAATCTGGCTGCATTTTTCTTCCTACTTTCATTCCTGATTAAATATTTTCGCAATCTTATAAATTTTACATCTTGAATTCATCGTAAATAAAGAGAGAATCTTAAATAAATACAAAATGGGTATCTAACTTAAATATAAAATTTCAACCTTGTAGCTCATTTCCTTCATGATTAAAAATGTTCACACACACAGACCAATTTGCGGGACTCATTTTCTGGACTATTCAATTTAACTTGACATTAAATAGATTATTTTCCATTGAATCAAGATATATTATTCCTACTAAATTTTAATTAAGAATCAGAGAGCTATAAGATCTCATTAGAAATAAAATTTTGTAATTTCAACGGAGAAATGAGAAAGGAATAAAGATTGTATCTCAATCTATCATTGAGTAAATTACCCTGGAATGTTTAACGTTTGTTATTGATTGTCCAATCCAGTTTTTTTTTGTTTTTTTTTTGTTTTTGTGTCTGATGCTAAAGTACTTATGCACACAAACCGTGGAAAAAAAAACACGGATTTTTTTTTGTTTTTTGTTATGGAAGACGACGCGACGTCACCAATTACCAAAATGGTTACCCGAGGAATTTTAATGAAAAACCAACTAAGAGGGTAATTGATGTTAGCTTTGAGGGGCGTGGGCGGGCGGGTGGTTAATTTTACACCCTCGGATGGGTCAACGACCTTAAAAAAGGAAGATTAAATTTTCCCTCTCTGTTTTGATAATTAAACTACACACCTAAAATTTCTATTCATAGAACGAATTATGAAATTTTATAGAGTCTATTAAAATTTTTTGGTTTGAAAATATTTAATTGAACTATCCTTTATTAAAATGATAACGTGAGATTAAACTAAGTATAGTTTTATGCTAATAGTTTCCTTTTATTAAAATAAAGCGGAATTTCAATTTAAAGATCTAACGAGAATCTGAATATCAGGAAAGGAAGGAAAAGATAGATAACCAAGGGCGTAGCTAGGGGGGTACCGGGGTCCCCCCCAGAAAGCTCCCTGCTCCAAGAAAAATTGAGAAAATATGGAGTTTTCCAGGCCC
>JAKCPI010010937.1:0-21998 GCA_023213315.1 Euborellia annulipes | reverse complement strand
CCCTAGAACGTTTTTCAATTAGGTTGACTTTCGTTTTTTTTTCGCGTGGCCACTTTTGAAGCGAAAGGAACCACCGTGCGGCGGCGCCCTATCTTTTGTTGGCTATTTGAATTAATAAATATTAAATTGTATGATTGTCAAATCACAAACGATCTTAACGCCACTCTTGATCAAATTACGATTTAACAGAAAAACGGACTCAATCTTAAAAAAAAAAAAAAACATTCCCTTAGAGAGTGAATGATTGAATATAACCATTTCATACAACCCCTCTTTTTTTTTCTCAACTTTTTAATTAATTCAATCTTTTAATTGTTAAATAAAAGAGGGGTGATCTAACGCGGTGGCATTTACGAAAGAAAAATAAAATAAAAACTCAATTCTCACTCTTTTTTTTATTATTAACAGATTTCTTTTTATCGTCTTTATAAACAAAAATAAATAAATTTATGATATAGTTGAAAGTAAAATGAATTTTTTAATTCATCCCTTAGAATTTATTATTATAGAGAGAGCTATGATTATTTCTTAAAAAATCTTTTCTTTTTACGAGACAAGAATCTATATTTATTGAACAAATCTTTGAAAAAAAAAAATAAGCATAAACAGACGGAATTTTTCATAAAATAAAGTCCATTCATTTTTTTTATCTTTTTCTCTGCTATTTTATGGGGCGATTATTTTAATTCTACTATTTATATATATAAAGGAAGTATACTTAGCGCGCAGTTTTATTTATTTTTTTTTTATTTTCTTATGTCCCTCGAGACTTTTTTTTAAAGATCTCTCCTCTCGCTTGCTCTTTACTTCAGAGCTTTAAAAAAAAATAAAAGTTATTTTTATAGCTATTTACAAACTATATTTTAAGATAAAATTTAATATAATAGAAATTTAATAATCATAAATTATGCACTGTGTTATGATCAGAATGTAATAAAATAAAATAAAATAAATATGTAAATTCCCCCCCCCCCCCACAGTGAGATAAGGGAATTTGAATTATTTAAAAATGTTTGGCGAGTATATTAATATGGGCAAAAATAATGAGGGGGAAGAAATAAAAAGATTGGAAAATTACGAAATAATAACAACATTCTCTCTCTCTTTCTCTCCATTATTTTTACATAAAATTTCAATTAATGTTTAGAAAATTGAATTATAATTTCTTACCATATTAATAGTACTCTTAGGGAAAGTTAAAAAATATCATAAAAATAAAAATCTAGTGTGCTGTCACACCCAGATTTTTTGTGTTGATATATATTTAGTTTCCCATTCCATTTTAGTTCTAAATTTGACCACGCGTTCAGTGGCATCATTTGGGGGGGGGCAAGGGCTCTAATTTTTATATTATTCTTAAAAAAAATATTTCTCAAAATATCTACGAGTATATAAACTGTACAAAATTAAACACTTAAATTAAATATATTTTGGCTGGAACTAGAGCACCTATTTGTAGATAAATTTTAAGAAAAAAAAGTTTGCTCCCCCCCCAAGAAAAAGTTGAAATGACGCTACTGCTTGCGTTTCATAAAAAAAAAAAAAGTCAATTTTGATTCAAAATGTCCATAGGCAAATCTGTGTATTTAAATGTTGACTGCTTGAAATAAACTATGGTTATTTTTTCAAAATTTTATACTCATATTTTATACACAATAGAGAATCTCAAATAAATAACAAAATTTCATTAGAATTGGAAAAATTTTCCTTAAATGTGTAAAAGTTCTTTAAAGGGGACCTCCCCGTCTTTGAATCGAAATTAATACGCAAATCCCCATATGGGGATTTAACATTCGCTCTATGAAAGGAAGAGCCGGAAAATGATTTTGAAAAATCTGAAATACATCAATAAAGTGTACTTAAACAATTTTCACAAAAATTTGGACTGAGTGTCTGTTTACTTTTAAAACAGCATATAAAAAAATAGTTGATTTTTGAATTTTAATAAAAATCGTTGGAGCGAATTTTGAGAAAAATGGAAATAAAAAAAATATAATAAAAAAAATGCTTTCATTTAAATTGAACTAAAAAAGAGAGAAATAATTTAATTTATGCCCATTTGCACCAACACATCTTAGATCTTCAGCATAGGCGCCGGAACTGGGGGGGGCAAGGGTACATTGCCCCCCTGGCATCCTATAGGGGGGACAGAGGGGGGCAAAACTTTTCTTTTTATTTCATTTATTTTTAAAATGATATATTTTTACTTTTGAAAAATAAAATTTTCTAAATTAAAAAAAATTAAAAGAGTAAGAAATTCATTTTTTTCAAATTTTTTCCAAAAATTTTTGATAAAATCACTAGAAAAATTTTTTTTTAATTTTAATTTTATTAAAATTGTGATTTTATTTAAAATTTCATAGTAATTTGTTTTTGTTTTATACTATTGGATCATATTAAATTATTTTAATTTTCTAAAAAAAATTTTTGCCCCCCCCTGATTCAAATTCGTTCCGGTGCCTCTGATCTTCAGCTCACCTTAATAACCTTCAAAGCGAAATGTGATATTTTATCTATTCAACTATTTATATATAGAATACCGGTATATAGCTTTTTGAAATAAATATATCTTATTGTTATTATTTATGCAATGGAGACACAAATAGAGGATCTTAAGGTGCGCGTCTCGAAAAAACCGTTAAAGCACGATTGACTCGAGGCGGCACCGAGATGGCGTTAGTGTCCCTCCACAGGAAAACACGTAACTTGTTCCATTTCATTCTAGACTTTCCAGCTAATTAATTAAAGGCAAAAGATTAATTATTTTTTTAACACAATGGATTACTAATTTAATTATCTACAAACTTTAAGAGCTCCTTTTTTTAAAATATCTTTTATTTAATGCGATTAATCTAAAAAAAATTTTTTTTTTCGAAAATCAAAAAAAAAGGGCTTCGATTATTTGTGGATATTTTAAATAGCTTTAATTTAAAAAATTTGAGGTCGATAGCTTCAAAATTGTGGCCGCTGGAAAGTCCCAAAATTATCACCCCGGAGCCGGGCGCACCCTAAGACCCGATTTCTTGACTTCAAATTCAATTGTAAGATATAAGTCGAGCTTTAAGATCTAAGATGTGTTGGTGCAATCGGGCATTAATTGTTCTTAAGTTAAGATTGATTGAATATTTGACTTAAAATAAAAACGTTGGGCGCTCATGGATAGCTTAAGGAATTGTATATAGCCTCGGAATCCCCTTTGAAGCGCCCACTCTTATTTTTCATAAATATTCAACAATTTAAACAAGAACAATTAAATTAAATTAATTATTTCTCTCTTTTTAGTTCAATTTAAAAAAAAGCAATAAAAAAAATTTTTTTTTAAATTATATTTTTATTTTAAACTTTTTAATCCTTTTTATTTATTATAGAAATACAGTATTAATAAAAAAGCAGAAAGCGTGCGGCTTCAAATAAAGTACCACCTTAGTTTAGCCTATTTCTGGTCTAATTATAAAATTGTCACCAAAAATTAGCTTTAAATATCAAATTACACACCTCTAGCTCTATTGGGAAGTGTCTTTTAAGCAAAGACTAAAAAGTAAGAAAAAGAGGAAGTTAAAAGCATTTAAAAATTGGAAAAAAGTACATCAGTAAAGTACTAGAACCATCTCGCCAAATTTTGTTCAAAAGCTTCCCGTTGCGTGCCAGGCAGGGTATCTAACTTAAAAATAAAGTTTCAATCTCTTAGCTTTTTTCGTTCTTGAGATATTTTGTTCACAGACAGACCATGTCGCGAAAATCACTTTTTTGGATCCAAGGGACCTCAAAACGTGTATATCCGTCAAAATCTCGACATCGAATTTTTGACATGAATCCAATACTTTCTCTCTCTATATATATATTACATATATACATAGATAAGAGAAAGTACAAAAAGTTAGTCCAGTTGATGATTGAGGTTTACCTATTATATTATGATTTTTTATAATTCAATCGCAAATTTGATCTCATATAATATAGGTAGAACTACGCCCTTTGCCCTCATATAGAAGATAAATCTGAGAATTGGATGTCACGGAATTTCTGATAATAGATTAACAAAATAAACTTTTAGATATCTAACATCACGCCATCACCACGGCCTAAATTCGGTCATCGAGAGAGAGAGAGAGAGAGATAACAAACCCGGCAATAATTCTTAATGATAACAATAAACATTTGGAATAAATTAAATCTTGAAAAATATCCCTCCCACCAAGGGGGGCTTTTTGATTCGGGGCATTTACGTGGGTGCCAAGGGCTCTAATGAGTGCTCTATTGCCAAACAACACGCAAAGGGAATTTTATTCCATGAAAACGAACCAACTCTTTCTGTTTTTTTTTTTTTATCTCATCCATTGTTCTTGAATTCCTGTTTTTCAGACGCATCTAAAAATTTGTATCGGTTGTTTCACTTGTAATCAACTAGCAAACTTATCCGACGGATAATATCATCGACATAGTAAAACAGAACACTTTCGAGTTTAGAAAAATACCATATAATTAGCTATCTGAGGTATAAAAGGAAAAGTTTTGTGAAGTTAGCAGCTTGGATCATTTATTTTTTTTTTAAAAACATTCACACTTTTTTCTCATTCACACTCAAATTTCTTTCTAATATCATCCATCTATTAAATATTTTAACAGAACTTTGGGCTTCAGCTAGCTTTGCTTAATTTAAAAAAATCCCTAATTATTTTTTACACGTTTAATTTTTTCAGGTCAAACGTATATATAAGCAAATTATTTTTGAAATATATTTATCTACAATTAATTATTATTATTTTTTTTTTTTAAACACTCCCACTTTTTTCTCATTCTATTCTCACATTCACACACACATTCACACAGTCTTTTCGGCAACTCTAGGCCATTTAAGACTTTAAACGATACTCGTATTTATAATATATATTTATTTGGGGTCCAGGCATTCTTATTTAAGCCATTTGGTATCCAAGTGGCTTAAATAAAATCATCGGACAGCCTGGGGTCCGAACCCACGACGTTTGGTATACGAGGTTAGCACGCCAACCTCTACGCCATGCCCCGAGGGCTTGGATCATTTATAAAAATTATTAAAAATTAAAATAATTAATCAAAGCGAATTGATTTTTAACCAAAATTTAAAAATCTCTATAATGATAAATAAACAAGGCTTGTGTTTCTAATTTCACCCCTTAGTTAAGCCCTATACTGAACTTTGGGTCTTAGCCAGTTAACTACGATTTGGGCTTTTATTTAATCAAATGATTAGCATAACTAGATGCGAAAAGACTCGAAAGTCATAATCAACTTGCTTACCCGAGGGATAGCTAGTTAATTAGAAGTGAAGCAACCGGTTATGAACCATAAATGTACTAAAAACAACTTAATACAAATTATACATTATAAGAAAAATTAACATGATCACCATGGGCGTAACTAGGGGGGTCGCCCCCCCCCAGAAATCTTCCTGCCCCAAGAAAAATTGAGAAAATATGGGGCTTTCCAGGCCCTCTTTAAAATATATATTCTCATTTTGTGATTGAAATCTTCTGAAGACCACTTTACTCTTGTACTTCATAGGAAAGATAGGAGAAATGGTTGCCATGGTAACAAAATATAAATATTTTCCCCATACTTATAAATTTTACATCTTGAATTCGATTGTACCCTACTGTCGGAAACTAAATATATGTTTACACAAAATTCCAGGTGACAAGCACAGAACACAACTTTTTCTTACCTTCGGTAATTGAAAGTTGTGTGCTGTGCTTGTCACACAGAGATTTTTATCATGTTAATAGAATCTTTGAAAATTGTATAATTAATTCTTGTTAATGCCAGGTCAATATTATCATCATATGAGAATTATATAGTGTTTAGGGCGAGTATTATGTTGGATTCCCGGTAGTCGGTTGTCGGGTTCCCCAAGGTTTGTGAGCGATCCTCAAAGGATCGATGGATCTCCATTAGGCGAGTCCAAATGACTTCCAATGGATATTTAATGTCCCTCGTCGCAATCATTCATTGATTCCCTTCATTTATTGAATTGGAAACAAAACCAACAGCAGTCAAGGGTTGTTCCCTCCCCCTCCCCCCCTCCCCCACCACCACCACCCCTGACTTGTAGGGGAATGATCACCCTCTACACCACCACCACTAGCCCATTACATAGCAATGGAAAACAAATAGGTATTATCCATTGGAAATTATTGTGTTCTCTCTCCTTGTGAAAAAATCTGGTGTGACTGGTCGCACAACACATAACTTCTCTTCCCTTTGAAAAAACGGTAGTTGTGAATCGTTCTTGTCACACTAGATCAGTGGTTCTCAACCCGTGGGCCGGGTGGATGATTGGAACTGGGCAGCGGATGTCAAGAAATGATAAAAATTATATACAATGTATAAGGTTATATACATTTACTGGGCCCTCAGCGTTTTTTTTGCGGAAAAAGTCGGCCGCACATCAAAAGAGGTTGGAAACCACTGCACTAGATTATACATATATTTAGATTCCTTCAGTCAGATACATTTCAAATTTCAAGATGTCACTAATTTATAAGAGATGAGGAAATATTTCATATTTTCCATTACAAGGCAACCATTTCTCCTATCTTTTCTTCACAGACAGCTGGGAAAACCACTTCTTTTGGACTCACGCGACCTCAAAACGACAATATATCCATCAAAATTTCGGCATCGAATTTTTGACATGAGAAAAATACTTTCTCTCTATATACGTACATGTATATTAACATATATATATAGATAAGAGAAAGTAAAATTAAAAGAACTTCAGGATTAGGATTATAATAATGAAATAATTAGGCTAAATCTTGTAAATCAAAAATAATAAAAATTGTTATTTAATTAAATTTTCTTTTTAACAATAAATAGAGTAAATGGAAAAATTCTTCTTTTCCCTAAAATTTCACATTTCCTCCCCCCCTCTAATGCCCAATTGCACCGTACGAGTTAAGCATTATTTAACCCTAAATAATACTTAACTTTCCAAATTTCGTTGTATCGCTTGCAAAGTCAAGCTTAAATGTCTAAATTTTAACTTAAATCTAAGCTCTCGATTTCGGGGGCTTAGCGTATGCTTAACCTAAAAAACAATTTCTGTTAAATAAATGACATCTATTCCAAATTATATTGATAATGTAATATTAATTATCTAATAATAATAAATTTTTTTATTCGATCTAGATTTTTTTTTATAAAAAACATGAACAATATGAACTCTATTTTCGAAGATGATCTAAATATTATGGAAATAAAGGATTTTGGAATTTTTTGGAAATAATAAAATATGTATTATAAAATATATAGGTACCCCGTATATATATATTTTTTTTTTTATATTTGGCCAAAGCCTAGATATGCAGTTGAACTTGCATGTCTCTCGTAAGAGAATATAAAATAAAACTTCTTATTTGTCACATAGTTTAATATAGGACAAAACGATATTTTGTAGGCTCTACAGGTTCATCTTCATTCAATCTACAGGTTTAATTTATTTTAAAAAATTTTTTACACTAACAACAGGACTCACCAATGAACTAATTATTATTAACATTGCAATTTTTCTATTATATTTTTATATTTAAATATAATTTAATAGATAATTTTCTAAAGAGGTATAATTTGATGTTCAATTCTTTCCTTATTAATTTAAATAAAAAAATTATAATCATGAAAATCAATATTTTGTTTTCTATTTTCTTATTTTTCTGAAATTAATTAATATTTATAAACAATATGTAGTTAATTTAATTTAAGAATATTCAAATAATAAACAAAATTATTATTATTAACATCTGTCAATTTTATCAAAAATCACCAGAATATCACTAAAATTTACAACGTTGCCATGTTGCACATTTATAAAATTCTTCTTTACTATTCCATGATTAAAATCTTGCGGTTCAAACAAACAATTTATTTAAGAGACGCTTTAGTTTAAGCACACTTAGTAAAGAGAGGCATAAATGTCAAACGGTGCAATTGGGCATGAAAGGTTGATCCTTAATTTTTTTAACATTTTTTTTGATAAACTTAATATGACGCTTTCTCAGAGTGTAAATTATTGGAAAATGAAATATTCCACACCTCAGAAAGTTTATCTACAGAATAACTATTTAATTTTAACATATAGCGAAAATTAATAATTTAGCAATTATGTACATTTTAAAAATTTTCAAAAGCCCTTCTTTATTTAAAATAAAATTTTTACTTCATATTCAAATATTTTGGTGCAAAATTAATTAAAAATAGTTAGGGGTACCGAAGGCAACCCTCCCTACCGCTGCTAGTTTAAAATAAATAGCAATGAATTAAAATAAATTATTATACTAATTTCTTATATTATAATTATATAAATTCAATATTTTAATTGAGGAAGCAATTACCGCTGTCTTCTTCTTTGTTTATTCCGTCCACTATTTGAAGATGAAATCGAAGCAGGAGTATTTGAAGCGAATCGATTGTTGATTGGCTACTGGAGATCCAGTACATATTGAACTCGGTGTGCCTCCAAGTGTACTCTAATTTGTTGTCTGCGGGGATGCATTTGTTGTAGAAACTGATTGTGGAGTTGGCTGAACGGGTGGAGGCGGTGGTGGTGGTGGCGGAGCAGGTGGAGCGTTCTTTTCGGCTAAAAGACGTCCTCAACAAAGCTGCCCAAATGCATCCAATTGAACGTCAAGAACCTGCCAAAAAAAATATAAATAATAATAATTGAAAAATAAATCATCTAAAATACTTGAAGGATTGTATCTCTATGAATTCAAGTAAACTAATTATCTGTAGGTTACTAAGTAGTTCCTCTCAGGTAATCCTACAGATAATCATATTAAAACAGGTGTCACATCAAAAATAGAAATAAATCAAGTAAACTAAGATCGCTAGAGTCAGATCTCAAAAATTATTCGCTTATTTTCATTTCTTCTGAAATTTGCGAGCCACCGTTTGCTATTTGGGTGTTATTAAAGTCAATACTTGTGGTGTTTGTATCTTTGTGTTTTCAACAGTAATATGTGTTGTCCAATAACATACGTTCAGATCGGGAATCTTCTTTTATGTCAAGCGAACTCAAATCTTATTTGAACTCAAATGGAATCGCTAGAAGTCGAACAACACCATATAATCCACAAGGAAATGGACAAATCCGAAAGATTTAATTGTATAATATAGAAAACGGTAAATCTAGCCCAGTGGCGTACAGGGGGGGCGAGGGGGGCGGTCCGCCCACAGGCCCCGAGCCCGGCTTAGGGCTTTACATATATTTATAAAAAAAAAAAAAATTGAATGAAAATTTCTCTTTGAAAGGCCCCGGGGCCTCCCAGGGCTCAAATAAAAATGGGAAAATTTAGATAAAAAAAAGAAGATTTAATAAAAATTTCCCTTTGAGAGGCCCCGGGCCGCCTTCAAGGCTCAAACGTCCCATGGGGTACCAAACATAAATATAAAATTTCAATCTCCTAGCTCAATTCCTTCATGATTTAAATTGAACACGCACAGCCAGACACACAGATACACAGACAGACACACAGACAGTCGTTGGAGCGAATATTGATAAAATAAAAAAAAACTGAAAAAGTGCATCAGTAAAGTACTAGTACTCTTTGGCCAATTTTGATTAAAAGCTATTTTCACGGTCGAGGAGGGTGTGTAACTTAAATTCAACATTCTAGCACAATTCTTTCATGCTTAAAATTGGATACAGACAGACAGACAATATCACGAAAACCACTTTTTTGAATTCAGTGGACCTCAAAACATGTATATCCTTCAAAATCTCGACATCGAATTTTTGACATGAAACCAATACTCTCTCTATATATATTAACATATATAGAGGTAAGAGAAAGTAATATTTGATTTACGAAATATCATAAAAAAGCAAAAATCTTCATTGTTTTATTAACATTTAATAAACACAAGATGCTATTGAGATTCAAAAAAATGAATTTTTTTATTTAATTGATAAGAGGATTAACTATTTGCAAATAACTTTTTCATCAAGAGAGAAAGAGAGAGTTTTTTTATCCCCTGTTGAGAGTGCTAGTTAGAATAATAGCGTAACAATAATAATAAAACCAAGTGGGAGGAAAGAGGCATTCTCTTTGGAAAATATCGAAATGATCAGCCATTCGAGGGACTTGAATCAGATAAAAGAACTTGCACTGCAAGATGTTGGATATAAATTGGCATAATTATCTCGAGCTAACGCGCAATGGCAAACAGTTATTCTATAATTGAACATTTCCACCTCTTGGGCTGCCTTGCGCTCTGCTCTTTCGTGTAAAAACTCACACAAGAAATGGAAAAAAGGAAACCAAATAAAATAAAAACATGTTATTATTTATTATAATTTTCGTAATTTAATTTTATATTGAGAATTGTCTCTCACTCTTATTAAATGCAAGCAAGTTAAAAAAAAAATTCGAATAATTAAATGTTTTTCAATTATTTTATTTCATGTAATTTAAAAATTGGTATTAGTCTTAATTGGAACAAGTACTAATGACGAAAACTAATTATACAGTAGAGAAAATTTTGTTTTTTCAACAAAAAGTAGATCGGTCAGAATTGAGCTTCTTGATTAAAAGAAACTTTGCCAAATACTCAACTAAAATAGATAATTTCAATAATAGGCAGGAAGAGAGGATGTCAGCCAAAAGGAGAGCCTCTATCGAATGAAAGTCTCAATCGAGAAGACGTTTGGGTTTTAAATAAATAAAGCAATCATCATTAGTAAAAGAATTTGATTTTCTGTGATTAACTGTTGTTTATTTGTAAAAATTACAACGTTTCGGCCACTCATTCTATGGTCAAAAGTCACTAATTGTGACTAGGACTGCGCAAAATAATCGATTATTCTTCGATTATTTCCTTAAAAAAATTAATCGATTATTAAAAAAAAATAATCGATTATGTTTTGGAGTTTAGGCTTTCACAGTTGTTATCATTAGTAAAAGAATTTGATTTTCGGTTTAACTGTGGTTTATTTGTAAAAATTACAACGTTTCGGCCACTCATTCTGTAATTCAATTGAGATTGTCACAGATGTAACAACCTTTATAATTTTAGCTGAATTGTACCTGAAGAATGCCACAGAATGAGTGGCCGAAACGTTGTAATTTTTACAAATAAACCACAGTTAAACCCAAAATCAGAACGTGATGAAAATTTATTGGTTGCGCTTTTCTTCATTATTAGTCTTTTTATTTTATTGTTGGTAAATAAATAAATTTAAAATTCATCGAGCCCTCGGGGCTTGGTGTATAGGTTAGCGTGCTAACCTCGTATACCAAACGTCGCGGGTTCGGACCCAGGCAGTCCGAAGATTTTATTTAAGCCATTTGGATACCAAATGGCTTAAATAAGAATGCCTGGGCCCCAAATAAATATATATTATTAAATAACGATTATCGTAAAAGTCTTAAATGGCCTGAGTTGTCGAAAAGACAGTATGAATGTGAGTGTGAATGAGAAAAAAGTGTGAGTGTTTAAAAAAAAAAAAATTCATCAATCTGTTTTCGGAATTTTATCAATCCCCTAAATGACCTCAGTACCCGGAAGGGGGTTAGGCATCCCACATGACACACCCACTCTAATACCTATAGTCTCACGGCATGTATGCGTCGTTTGGGGTGCCTAACTCAAAGGCGTTAAGAGGCTTTATGATAGTGCTAAAATATGTGCCTAAGTGGTATATCTGAAAAATAAAATCACTAAGTTATAAGTGTCAAAAATTTACTTCTCATGATGACATATGAGTTTTGAAAATATATATCTTTGTTAGTTTTAACCTAGTGATTTTAATTTTTTAATTTTTATACGCCCCCGAGTTTGGCGTAGTATGTAGCGTGCCTACCTCCTATACCAAACATCGCGGGTTCGGACCCAGGCAGTCCGAAGATTTTATTTAAGCCATTTGGATACCAGATGGCTTAATTAGAAATGCCTGAACCCCAAATACATATATTACATTACAACGGTTATCGTATAAAGTCTTAAATGGCCAGAGTTGCCGAAAAGACTGTGTGAATGTGTGTGTGAGTGTGAGTGTGAATGAGAAAAAAGTGTGAATGTTTTTTTTTACAAAAAAAAAAAAAAAAAAAATTTATACAAACTTTGCATCGTCAGTTTCTAATATCTGGATATTTTACATGATCCTCTTTAGCGTTTAATTGAAAATTATTAGTCAATTAATAAAAAAAGAAGAATTTTCGCATCTCCAGCAATACAAATTGTAAGATCCCTTTTCAAAATAACATTCTTTCTTTATTCAATAATACATGTAAATACCATTCTTTATTATTATATATATTTTTTTTTTACAAAGTTAAATAAAAGCTAAAATTTTTTTTATTTTTCAATTTCAACCATATAATTTAATCCAATTGTTATGAAACTGGTTGAAAGAAAAAAAAAGAAATAAAGGGCGCATTGTCGCGTTAGCTGTTGCCATTTGGTTGCACAGCCGGCAAATTATATCCTTAGCGGGGGCTGAAAGGGCGCACGTGGCCCTGGCGTCCCGGTCGCAGCAACCAAGTCCCTTGCTAGCTCCTCAATGCAAGGGTTGCAACTCAAGACCCTCGGCTTGGCATATAATTATCTGTAATAATGGCCTGGCATGTAGAGTTAAGTATAGGTATGTCCGAGTTATCTAAAGGACAATTGCTATCCTCCGAGTGATGAAGGCAATTGAGGCTTCTAATTTGCTCGAGAAATTATTATTTTTATACTACGTATTTTGAATTGGAAACAATTGATGATGTTGTGAGACAAAATAAATGATTATTATCATTGTTCTATTTGACAATTGAAGCAGCAAAAGATTGAAGTCAAATTAGTTTTTATTATTTCTCTGTATCTTTAAAAAAAATCTCATCGGTTTGGGATTAATTTTTATTAAAAAAAAAAAAGGAAATTATGTTCGATACTTTATAGAAAGAAAAAATAATAATATTACTCTGCTAAATTGATAATGATTTAGGGAGAGCCTTTGGATGCCAAATGATCTCTTTATTTGTTGCACCCCCTTCGGTTTATAATTATTAGATCAGCATAGAGTATGCAGTTTTATTTAATTTTTTAAATTAATAAACGACAGTCTGCAGATTTTATTTTTTTCTGAATTGACTCTTGTTTTTGAATTAAATTTCAATAGTAAATATGGTGACCTATATTTAATGTGGTCCTTAGCACAGTAGTAGAACCCTCGCCTCTATTGGATTCTAATTAATTTAGGGCTGGTTGCTTGATGTAGGAATAGTTAGTTGACCTATAGTTAGTGTGTAATGCCGAAACTTTCTTCCAGGAATCACACACCCTCTTCAGTATTAAAGGTTTTGTGAAGATTTAAAAATTTAAAAATTTCATAGTAACAACTTGGATATCAGAAAATATTCAAATAATCAACTTCAACACCCTGCCATATATCCTAGAAATATAATCCTAACTGACATAAAATGAATAATAACAAAAACAAAAACGGTAGATTGAAGATTGCTACTGTCATTTATATTCGTGAAGTTAGGATGCTGGTCCCAGTCTGGTGTTTCTAATATCACCTCTTTGGTAAATTTTAAAGAGAACTTTGGGCTTGGGCTAATTTAACAGAGATATTGGCTAAAAATTCAACTTATACTCGAAGGCTGGGTTATCCAATTGAAAGCAAAATGGCTACCTCTGTTACCAGCGACCTTAACCTTTAACATATTGTAAAATATATTACATCCCATCATTTTATCGTTAAAAGAAGTTGAATCAAAATAAAAATAATAAATAAATCTACTTCTTTTTTTAATAAAGAGATGTCGTATATTTTACTATAAGAATAAAACTGAAGAGGGTTTCTGCACTACAAAAAAAGCTACTTAACAAAGACTCCAATAACTACCCATATTACAAGCAACGTTGCCGGTACTGGTCCTTAGAAAATGAGAACGGGCTATATATAAATGGCCTCTGATGCCGAAAGGAGCATAAGCTTAAATATATTTTAAAAAAACCATCATAGACCTACTATTTTTATCAACTAATATTCTAAAGTTGAACAAGGAGCTCAGTGAGGAAGGCATCGTTTTGTTGATAATTGTTGTTGTGTAAACATTATTAAATTCTCCATCTCTTTTGTGACAATTATTTCGTTCTGAAGATGGGAGCGAAACGTCGACGAAATAATATAAAAGTTTTTATTTCTGCTGGCTGTCTTCTTCATTGAGCTCCTTGTTCTATCATCACCACAGCCATTTCTATTCTTCATTGAACCGATAATCTACATAATATTCTAAAGTTATTTTCCAAAAAGCCCTCAATTGATAGATAGATTAAAATAAATAAATTGCAAATCACCAACGTTTATACCCTAACATCTGTGAATTCCGCCACGTGTGCCTATTTTAGTTTAGTTACATATGAAACGTCTCAAGTTACTATTATTTCGTGAACGGAAATGCGATTCTATTAACAAAAGACCACCCAATGCCCTACTTCCTCTCTTTCCTCAATGGGCACTTCTCTCCTTTTGCCCCCTTTTTAATATTATTCTCTTTAACAATTAATCATAATATAATATAAATAAAATCATGACAAAATTTTAAGATTGGGACAAAGGGAGCTGTGAACCCGAAATAAAAAAAAATTTCATTCTCCCTTAGTTTATAATTATATTTTGAGCTTTGATTTCATATATTTATAATAGAGTATGTAATATAGCACTAAAGGGGTGACACTCTTTGAGGAGCCTCGATGTTTGGGATATTCCCGGGAGACAGGATGGGACAGAGCTATTAGTCAGGAATGTAGCCGTCTGACGCCATCGTCTTGTTGATGATTCTGATCACTCCTCGCCGCTTCTCTTGCCCCTTTGCTTGTCATTTCAAACTGTGTCAATCGATTCGGGTCTTTTTTTTTTATTTTTGACTTTCCATTCATCAAAATTTTCCCAGACAATTACTAAAATAATAATAATTTAATATTTCTTGGTCAATTTCTATGTATGTCTAAATGTCCTTCAATATGGACAATTAAAAAAAAAATATGATTTCATAATTTATTGTGTTAAATTAAATAACGACCCAATTTATTTTTATTTTGGTGAAAATAAATTTAAAAACCTGGTGTGTCTGACGCACAGCACACAACTTTCTCTTACCTTTCGGTAAGCTTGTCACACCAGATTTTTTGTGTCGAGATATATTTAGTTTCCCATAGCACCGTAGTTCCAACCTTGACCATTTGCTAACTTGTAAGTGAAAAATCAAAATTGTGTATGTTGAATATATTCCTCTATTTCTGACGTGTACATGATGAAAGGTAGGTTAATTAAATTTAAAATTAATTAAAACGTCAGATGTTTATTTTTATAATAAATATTTAATCTCTTGGCGATCAAGTTCGCTATTTATAGCGGCCTCAGGCCAGCGTTATATGTAATTGAAATTTTGAAAAATCAATCGACATATATAGTAAAAATTAAGAATTGTTTAAAGGTGATGGAGAGAACAATATGATTTTTTTCATCATTCGACATATATAGTAAAAAATAAAAAATAAATAAAAAATAAAAAATTTGATTTTCTCTCCATCCCCTTTAAACAATTCTTAATTTTTACTATATATGTCGAATGATTTTTCAAAATTTCAATTATATATACCCCTGGCCTGAGGATGCTATAAATAGCGAAATCGATCGCCAAGAGATTAAACATTTATTATAAAAAATAAACATTTGACGTTTTAATTAATTTTAAATTTAATTAACCTACCTTTCATCAAAATTGTGTATTTTAAATGTTGACTGCTTGAAACAAAAAAATAAACTCTCATTATTTTTCAAAATTTTAATCCCATATGGCCCCCCCCATTTGTTAGATATTTTATACGCAATAGAGAATCCTAAATAAATACAAAATTTCTTAAGAATTGGAAAAATCTTTTTTAAATGTGTAAAAAGTTCCAAAGGACCCCCTTGTGAATCGAAATTAATATGTAAATCCCCATAAAGATTTAACATTGACTTTTTTATGGAAGGAAGTGCCGGCAAATGAATTTGAAAAATTCACTCAAAGAGGTGAGTTTTAATTAATTTATAAATTATATAGAGAGAGAAGCAAAGAAGATGAGGAGGGGGGGAGTTTATTTGAGAATTTATTTCCTATAGATTGAAGAAGAAAATTAATACTGAAGGATACCCAAATTCTTTCCGGGCTGATAATAGACATCAAAACCATAAATTTCGCAATCTGAACTAAATTATAGAAAAATTTCTTAAAAAACACTGGGTTAATATGAAGTTAAGTTTAGAACCTCCATAAATTAGGCTGGAATTGTTGGTTTCCTCCCCGAGATGAACAGAAGCAGGCAACTCAGGTCCCGTTACAGCCACCCTTAAAACAGTAGCGCTAAAAAAAGTTCATTCTTTGAACATTAGCCGATATGTACCCATTAAAATGATGATTCTGTCCCGAATTTAAAAAAGCATTAACAATTCTTTGGCGCCGTCTAAACGATTTCCAGTCTGTCTATAATTTCAAATTCCAGTAAGCAGTAGCAATCTTTGGAAAGAAGATTCGATAAATTAATATTTTTTTTTATTCGGTGGAACAATATCTCTCCCTCTCTTTGGAAATTACCATTACTTTCGAAAGAAACCTTTAATTATTAAAATACTGGGAATTTCAATCAAAATATTATAGAAAAAATTACATTTTAGTAAGTTCAGAACTTCATAATTTAATTATTATTAAATCCATTTTATTTAAATATAAAAATATGAATGAAGACCTCGACTATTCAAACTTAAGGAGTCCTAACTGTTTATCAGGTAATCTTTATCTTTCTCTTTATAAGTCGAATTAATGGCGACGAAAAATATATTAAATTTAAGAACCAGTGACTCTGGTCTCGGTAATATGAGGTAATTTAAATTATTAAATATTTCTATATTTTTCTGAATTAATTATAGTTTAATATAATAAAGGAGGTGGGAAAAGAACCCCTGATCCTTAGGACAATTGGACGATGTTATGCATGCAAACCAAGCGCAATTATGATCGAAATTGAGTTAAGACCCCCATCTTGTAGGGAAAAAGAAGATCTAGATCTACCTCTTTATTTAAATCACAACATTATTACTTTTTTTGATTAAAACAAGTAATAGCCATTGGTTTTGTTTACAATTGTGCAAATTAAATGCCCCCTATCTCAAATTTAGGTTAATGGCGCTTGGTCCCTTCGTGCATAACATCGTCCAATTTATTATTTAAGGTGAAAAAGTTTATGAAAAAAAAACTGACGTCCTCTTGCTTTTAAAATCTTAAATTGTAGTTATAAAACATGTTTATTAATTATTTCATTTTAACATCTTTTTTCAAAAATATGGGCTGAATGGCCGAAGTCAAAGCAAAGGCCGGAAAATAAAGAGAAAAAAAAACAACGTTTTTCGACATCTGAATCCATTTAGTCACAATCTTTATTTATTTTTCTAAATTAATTGTTATTAATAAAAGAATTTAGAAAAATGTGATAGCTCTAGAATCTAGAGTCTAAGATGAAAACTAATACATACACCCCCCCACTATAAATATTATAGCTATAAATTATATTCATCTAGTTTTAAATTTTTTAAAATTAGATACTGTGACTGATTAAGAACGAAAGTGTTGCGATTTCGTTGCTTATTTTTTTTTTTACAATTTAATAGGCCTACGGAATTTAATTTGTTAATTATTAATATTTAATACAGCTCTACCTCTCTGTTGCCTTCTTATAACTGTATTGAATATTAATAAATAACAATTATTTCAATAGCCCTATTAGATTATATAAAAAAAAAATAAGCATTGAAGTCGCAACACTTTCTTAATCAGCGTCACTGTAACTAATTTTTAAAAATTTATAACATGAAAATAATTTTATTAAACATTTGCAAATATTACATTAATACAGTATAATTTGAGCCTTTTGATAAAATCAACCAAATATGCGAGAATATATAATTATATAGATTAATTATATGCCTATACCTTTACTAAATTTTCATACAAAATAAATTTTTTTTTCTTTCTATTAATATTTGCAGTAAAGAGAAATTTAAATAAAATAAATAGACATTTTCAATAAATATTCTCTTTTAAATCACTCAGGTGTTTCCTTCTACAAATTAATTTCTTGATTCCATCAACTAATCGATTTTACAAAAATAAATTTCAAAAGATTATTTGCTAATTTCTGAAATTTGCCATGACAGGGTGGGGCATTGACCTAGATCGAGAATTGATGTGTTCCTCTTAGGAAGGACTTCGGCGCCGGCTACCTGGCACCCAAGTTAATTAACTTGAACCCCATTCATTAGTTTTACTGCCATTTCTTTTTTTAGAAGGTAGTTAGTACAATTTAGACGTTAAAAAAAAATCGTTTGTCATGCATTAACCTGTGAAATTGTTTAAATCATTAACAAAATACAATAGGTATAAATAAGAATAAATAAATTTTTTTTAGCATTAAAAATTTTTGTATTTGTATTATTTTGTAAAATGGGCGGAGGGGTGGGGGGAGGCGTCATAAGATTAAATATTTTCAAGGGAGGAGTTGTAACATAAAGTTTGGTAACCACTGTTCTATATACTTTTTTTTTTTTTTTTTTTTTTTTATTTTTAAAAAATATTTATAAATTATAAAAAAAAAAAAAACCCTTTTCCCGTGTGGGGGGGGGGGGCCCCCCCCCCCCCCCCACTTCCGGCGCCTAGTCTCTATAATCAGATTAAAATATAACTTGAAATTTTTTGTAATAAATTTTTTTCTTACTGTACATATATTTTAAAAATATTTGTCAATTTATATTTACTAAAGAATTATTTTGAGAGATAATGAGAAGATAGATGTATCATATTATTTTAGGGATTTTTATAATTTTCGTTCCAGAAATTTATTCATTTTATTTGGGTATATTTCCTTGGTATGATGCAAAGTTAGTTTAGTCACATGCTGTCCTAATTGCAAATCTGTAAACAAATAGCAACACATACCATAAATTTACTTACGCTTGAATGAAATCCAAATAAAAATAATTCCCTTTTACGTCAACCATGAAAATAATAGCGGAAACAATCAGGGACGTTTAATTAATTTTTGACTGATGAATTACAATTTTTTGCCATATAGGACTACATAAAAAAAAAGAAGAAAAAAAACCTCCGGGATAATTTGGTTAATAAACCAGAAATAAATATAGGTTTATAAGAGGAATAAAGAAAAAATAATTTCTGGGTTTGTCAATGGACATGGAAACTAGTCGATTGGAAATTTTTTTTTTTTTTTTTTCATTCATAGTTCCATTAAACCTGGAAGAGATTTCACAACTCCTGAAGATGACACAAGTGTATCGAAAAACTTATCAAGTGTAAAATGTTAATTTTTAATAAATCATTAAAACATATCAAGTAGAGAAAGTTAGAAGAAAAATCCATTTTCTAAAGAAAAAATCCAGGCCGTATTTTACTTCTAGCTTTCATCCCTGATCAAAATTCCACCAGCCATAAAACACCCTTATAATAAAATTTGACGTAGTGTTTGAATTTTTTTTTATTATACATATACATAATGTTTCACTAGAGCCTACGGTTGATAATTGAAGTCTTAATTATGAACCATTGGCTACAAATTAATTATAAAAAACCGAACAGAGTCTAAATGGCCTCAGATGTCGAAAAAATAAATTAAAAAAAAAAAAGTTAAAAAAATAATCGCCAAAATGAAGTTACAACTTTAGGGTCTATGCGCGACCGGAAGATGTCAACCAATTTTGATAATTTTTTTTCGGCCCACCCTAATGAGGTAAGCTTAAATAACTTAATTAGATTAATGATGACTTTGAAGTTTGTAAGAAGGTGAACAAAGTTAGGCAACCCGGAGTTATTTCCTGGTCGATGTTTCGATCATGCACCACAACCTTCTTCAAGACATACATAAAAAGCCGTACATTTCAAACAAGGAAAGATTAAAATAAATAACAAATACAATAGAAGGCGATTAACCGAGTGATAAAGCAGTTAAGCTTCAAATCCTGAGTTGAAGACAACTCGAGTTCAAATCCACCTCATGGCAATAAAATATCCAACTGTGAGGAAGGAAACGGGAACCCATCTCAGTATTATTCCCATGAACGTCACTCCTCAGAGTAACCAGGTCTGACACTAATGACTGAAGAGAAGAGACAAAAACAATAAATAAATATTATGATGTATGAATTTTAAAAATTTTTAAATAGGTCTATTTTTCTAAGTTTAAGAGTTAATCCTTTCACAGTTGTTTTTATTAAATAAAAGTTCATGATTTTTGATTGTGGTTTATAAAATATAACGTTTCTACCACTCATTCTGTGCCCTTTTTCAAATTCAAATACAATCACAAATCTAGAGATCTATATTCTGAACCGAACTCAGAATTTAAGAAGGAGCCTAAAAGTTGCATTTTTTATAAATAAACCACATTTTAGAAGATATTGTTATTTAATTATCAGTGTTTAGAGAAGCTGGTGGACAGGTGCAAATTACTCTAAAATTCTAAAGAATTATTAGTTTTTTTGTTTGCGTATAATTTATTTAAGTCATTAAAACATTTATGGTAAGAACCATTTTGGGAAGGCTTATTTTCTTTTGACTGCCATTACCAACAGTTTATGACAGAAAACCTCATTATGATGCTAATTAGTCGAACTATTAATATTTTTATTTGTTTTTTGATCATTTTATTATTATATAAGCTTAATGATTAAAGATACAAAAAAATTGAAATTTTACATTGAATATAAATATGAAATTAAATAAAATAAAAAAGAAAGAAGAGAGATGGGTAAATTAAATAAATCAGCTTAGAATTTTTGTTACACAAAATGAATGCTGTGACTCGTAATAAAATTCCGCTTAATTACTCATAATAAGGTGAATGTAATTACAAGGCGCTTCGTCTTTCGACGCATTGGCATATAACGTTATTTCTGTAGATAATAAGCCTGATCTTTGAGCGAGCATGCATGTACAAATGCGCACGTACATAGACATAGACTCGTTAATTAATTTAATGTCAACGGGTGAGTCCAATTATGTGAGAGGTGGGGGGGGGGGGCTAAGCTCGGTTTACGTGGCTTTGCCTCAACTTCAAAGCTTCAGGGCCAAGACGACAGAGAGGGCGTTAATTTAGTGCCCAATCTCATTTAGCTTCTATTCAATCAGCCCCTCTCAAGTTAAATGTGGGTTTGCTTTCGGTGGGGGAGGCACAATATTCCATCCATTAGCACGTTATTAGAAAATACCTAAAAATAAAAACAAATTCAATCTATTAATTGGAATGAAAGTAGAGAAGAAATTATTATTATCGCTAATAAGTTTTTATAAAATTTCAATCTTAAATTTGTTGTTAGTGTTTGTTGAGATTATCTAATAATGTCAACCGACTATTTTGTCATTACCATCTATAACATTTGACACTTATACTGTCCCGAGGAAGAGCGCGACGGGCGCTCGAAACGTCGACAGAATAAATTGATTTTTTATTTTCCTTGGCTGACTCCTTTCCACGCAACTTTCGTTAATACTCACAGCCAGTATAATAATTAATTATTTCAATCTTAAATTTTATTTTTTAGCTTGGCCAGCTTTAGTGATAAAATCTTAAATTTTATATACATGGATATGGGCTTATAAACAGAAACTGAGAGCATTCTTTATAATGTAAAGTTCATTTTACACCAGATATCTATAGGTATCTGTCTGTGCTTAAATCAACGTTTTTCACCCTGGGCGGTTTCACCCTAGAGGTTGAGGTCTCGCTTCGTAATTTAAAAAACAATTTATATTATGAAATGTTATCAACTTGGAATAATTTACAATAGCCTATTAAAAAAAAAAAAATTAACTGGCACATCACAAAACTTCTGAAATCAATTTTTTTTTTTAAATTTTTTATGACTTATAGACTTTATAAGGTACAAATATGTTTATTACGATACAAATAAATCCAGA
>JAKCPI010010936.1:0-31015 GCA_023213315.1 Euborellia annulipes | reverse complement strand
ACTCGTTAGTTTCTTATGACGGTATTTATTGTTAATAATTAATTAAATGAGGAATTAAAAAAAATCTGTTTCCCCTCTCCCCCCCCCCCCTACATTTCAAGAAAAGTTGAAAATACGGCATTTCGATTAATATTTTACATAGAAGAAAATATTAATTTTTTTTTTTTTTTTTTTTTTTAAAAAACATTCACACTTTTTTCTCATTCACACTCACACTCACACACACATTCACACTGTCTTTTCGGCAGCTCAGGCCATATAAGACATTTACGATAACCGTTATTTATGAATTTATATATATTAGGGTCCAGGCATTTTTATTTAAGCCATCTGGTATCCAGATGGCTTAAATAAAATCATCGGACTGCCTGGGGTCCGAACCCGCGACGTTTGGTTTATATGAGGTTAGCACGGAAAATATTAATATAGGTAAAAAAAATTGTTTTTTTTTTTGTGTTTGATATAAGGGCGGGTAAAAGAGAAGGGGGGGTAATTAGCCTTTCCCCTAATAGCGTATATCTGGCCTATATTTATATATTTGTATGCTTTTATAAAAGATACATAATATATAATAACATTTATTGTTAAAAGATCAATGAAAATGCATTAAATATTATTAGCTACCATTCTGACATCTCTTGGCAAATTTTTTAATTACTTGGGCATACTTTTTATAACACACAACGCCATCTTATCGGGAAAAACATGCGTAACACATTCGCACCCGTTCCCCCTTAATATTTTATAAGAGGAACAAATGTTCCATCTTGTATTCTTTGTTCGAATACTTTTTAGACCCACTGTAGGTCAGTCGTTTAAATTTATTAAAAGCAAATACCTGTATGCATATTAACAACATCCCAGCCTCTGCCAACATAAACATCACCAGTCGGACAGATGAGGGAAATTATATCCAATATCATTGAATTCTTTTGATAAATGATATGACTGTATATTCCGCATTCGTAATGAGCATGTAGAGAAATTGAAACATTGCGGCGTGACTGTATGCGAAATGATGACAAACGACGCGGGATGTTTCATGTAATTAATTTGCACAGGGTCCATTCCATTCCAGTTGGCTTTCGAGTAGATGCTATATCCACCTGGAAGATGGCTGTCACTATTGCTGTTACTGTTTTCGCTCTCATCGGACGCTGGCGACGTTTTGGAGCCTGCGGAAAAAAAAATTAAAGTTGCTTCACAGCTAGTCAAGCAGCAAATCATCGGTTTAGTAAACAAGAACACGCTTACACCTTCGAGTTAGAAATAAATGACGCCAATTCCCAAGCGAAACTTTCATCCTCGCTATTCCTTCAATTAGAGCCACTAAATCGAAAAATTCGAGAGCTTATAGGACATTTCTACATCAAAATGGTATCACCAAAAGGGATTTAACAACTTGTTTGCGGACTAATATGGTGTAATTATTTATTTTAAAAAAATTGAAATTTAACATGTAGTCTATGGGGAATGTCGACGAAATGCACACATATCGAATTATATAGCCACCTCTGCAATAGATACAAAAACAAAAAACTTACATTTTATCAATTCACTTCCGAGGAATACGTTAAACATAAAATCAAGAGTTTCTGCCCAACGCTTTTAAAGATATTTTAACAAGAAAGTCAAAAAAATTCTCCAAAATGACAGTCGCCAATATTTTAAAATGAGACTCAGACCAGTCTGGCAACGTCGCATAAAATAATACTCTTTTCTCGCTGTCAGTTACATTTTATACGATATTTTTTCTCGCAAATCGTCCATTGTATTTAAACTGATTTGCATTAAACATTGTAATATATTAAATAAAATAAAATTTAAGGCGTTTAAGATTTAAAATAGATAGTTGATGAATGCAATGTTGCCAGTTCTATATTACGTGAAATACTGCTCAAGTCGAAAGTCATTCATTTATTATTTTTGGTAATTAAATTATTAACTTAATCCAATTATAAACTATGATAGGTCACGACTAAATTATAATAAGGAATTTTGGCATTCAAATTTTTAATTTTATTTAAAAAAAAATTTAGATTCTATTATGACTTACGAGGTACTATCCGAACCATAGGCGCCGGAACTGGGGGGGGGGGGGGCAAGAGTACATTGTCCCCCCCTGGCATCCTACAGGGAGGGGCAGAGGGGGGCAAAATTTCTTTTTTTATTTCATTTATTTTTAAAAATGATATATTTTTACTTTTGAAAAATAAAATCTTCTAAATTAAAAAAAATTAAAAGAGTAAGAAATTCATTTTTTTTTCCAAATTTTTTCCAAAATTTTTGATAAAATCACTACCAAATTTTTTAAAATTTTAATTTTATTAAAATTGTGATTTTATTTAAAATTTTTAAAGTTTTATAGTAGATTTGTTTTTGTTTTATACTATTTGAACATATTAAATTATTTTAATTTTCTAAAAAAAATTTTTTTGCCCCCTCCCCCTGATTCAAATTCGTTCCGGCGCCCCTGGTCCGAACAACCTTAAAACGAAACCAAATTTGAACAAATAAATGTTCTAATTTACACAAACGCCAAGTTGTATCTTTGTTACTAGGAAATTAGATTTTCATAATCAGATATAAAAAAAAATAACAAGCAGACGGGTCTAAGGTTCATTAAAAAGCTATTAAAAAATTCCCCCCGAGTCTGTCTTTTTATATGAAAAATAAAAACTTTTTATTAAACATAATTGAACTGAAAATGAATTATAAATAAATAGATAATGGCGACCTCGAAATTTCATGGCCTCTAATATCATGTTTGTTTTTTCTTGGAATATTCAACTCTGCCTCTTTCCAAGGAGAGCAAGGGGGGGGGGGATGATTGATCACTCAAAACCCAGCGGTGTGGGTGGGAAAATTGATAACAAAATTTTAATACTCAATTTTATTAACAAAAAACAAGTCTGAACTTGTCAACTTTTCTATTATATCAAATAAGAGTTTTTTTTTTTGGAAGTTTACTTCTTACAAGGGGAAGTGCATAGCCTTCATAACACCGATTTGAACGAAAAATTTTATATGATGAAAAACAAATTCTGTTAAAGCGAGAGGACGCACTACTCAACCGTTCGTCTAAAAAAAAAATTTTTTTGTGTAATATATTTCTAAGAATATTTTTAATATTAATAAATAAATAAAAAGTTTTTTTTTTTAATTATTGGCTTTTAATTTTGTCATCAATAAGCTTATTTGGTGATCTGCATGGTTTGCATCCAAATTTTGCAGCAGAATTTAAATTTTTAAACATAAAATAAGTTGAATGAACTGTGCAGTGTGAGTGATTAAGCCTCAATAAACAAGAGATTTGACTGAAACGAAGATCAAATACTCTTTTAAACTTTTTATCTTTATTGGCGTGTCTGTGTGCACTAATACATCCATTAAAGTCTGATAAAACAACAATAAGTGTTGCTGAACAACACATAAGTGTTTATATTTCAATTTAATTATTTATTAAAATTATATGGATTAGTTTTATTTATTGGTTAGAAATTTATATGATATTTTATGTCAAATGTAGCGCCTGGACAATCCTTGTAGCGGTGCGTTTTCGTACCAGTGGACGACCAGACATAAAACAATTTAGTCGGACTCAGCCTAGCGAACAACTTGTCCATTTTTCTAACAAATATATTGATAGAAACAAATATTATACCGATATCATTTTAATCGGGATTCTAAATATAATTATTAGGAGAATTTTTAATTATAGACCACATTTTTGTATTAAATATTTATTAAAATTATAAATACGTTTCGACTGCTTATTCTGCAGCCCTTATCAAGTACTGTACACTCTCAAGTGAACTGACTGTCATGTCCTTTACGTGCCTTTTTATATACAGCGACGTCAGCGGCCATCTGCCGGCATTTCTGTGAAGTTAGATTCAAATTTTCCCGCTATTTTCACTCATTCCCATGAAGTTAGTCACAATTATCAAAACAAGTGTTTACATAAAATGCATGATGTTACAATAAGTTTCTTGAGTTTGATTTTTTACATAGATAATAATAATATTTTTTAACATTTATGTAAAAATCAAACTCAAGAAACTTATTGTAACATCATGCATTTTATGTAAACACTTGCTTTGATAATTGTGACTAACTTCATGGAAATGAGTGAAAATAGCGGGAAAATTTGAATCTAACTTCACAGAAATGCCGACAGATGGCGCTGACGTCGTTGTATATAAAAAGGCAAGTAACGGACATGACAGTTGGTTCACTTGAGTCGGAGCAAGTGCACAGTACTTGATAACGGCTGCAGAATAAGTTGTACAGTATTTATATATTTTTTTAATAAATATTTAATACAAAAATGTGGTCTATAAATAATATAATATTTCAAACCACAAAAGCTTTAATAAACACATTCTAAATATAATATTCAAAAACAAAATATTATTGCACCCCTTAGGCCGGCCATTCACGATCGCTCCAAATGGATGTCACCCAGATTCATTTGTTTTCCCCACGACATCGCTCCATTTTGGACGGAGGCCTTAGAGCCCCCCCTCCCCCTATTCAAAACATTTGAATAAACACATAGTTAGTTATTTACCCAATTGAGGAAGAGGCAGAATAATTCCGAGAGTAACGCTCAAGATGACGAGCAGAAAGGTCGCGCAGAGCAAACCCAAATGGAGACGGCGAATTTTCTGAAGTGATTGCCACCAAAAAGGACATTGCCTGTTGTTGGCTATTGATGCATCTTGGGAAGAGATATTTGACGTCCGATTAGTTGATAAATGAAGACTTGAGGCATTTAATATCACGCCTGTGGAAGGAGGAGATCCGTTCACTTGAACTCCTAAAACAAAAACAAGGGGAATTGAATTTATGGCCAAGATAAACCTTTTCAAGTAATTATTTAAAAGCACTGAACAGCGAAAGAGAGGATAATAAATCACGAGTTTATCAATTGCGTTAAATAAGGTGTAAAAAAAAAAAGAAACATTCTACTGTATTAGATGGCCTGCCTTTATTTCAATACCAGACCTTTTCAAGTTCTAATTGAGATGAAACAAAATAATTTTTGAATAAGATATTAATATCCAACTAGCCGCGTCGCCCTCCCTAACCGGGGGCTTCGCCCCCTGGACCCCCCCTCCGGCTGGCTCGGGCCCGCCTGCGGCGGACTCTCGCCTTTTCTTCTTAATTATGAAAAGTAAATTATTATTACTACCTATTCCAATCCAGTGCCTGCTTGAGGATTTGTTTACATTCATGGAATACACAAATGAAAAGAATACATAAATATTTCTCTATACATTTCCTATGGGAAAAATCGTAACTTTAAGAATTAATAACTCAAAAAGTTATGGGAATTTCGGGATGAAAATAATTTTCCTGTAATCCCCAGAAGGTCCTCTTTATGAATATAAAATTTCATTTCAAAACTCCAACGGGAAGTTACCTAAATAGAGCGTGACAGACAGACAGACAGACAGACAGACAGACGGACATTAGTGAATTATATATATAGATAATACCTCAATTCAGACTTTTTTACGCATACATCCGTCTGTCACGTTCTATTTAGGCAACTTCCCGTTGGAATTTTGAAATGAAATTTTATATGCACAAAGAGGACCTTCTCGGGTTTACAGGAAAATTATTTTCATCCCGAAATTCCTATAACTTTTTGAGTTATTAATTCTTAAAGTTACGATTTCTCACATAGGAAATGTTTATAGAAGTATTCTTTTTCATTTGTGTATTCCATGAATGTAAACAAATCTTCAAGCAGGCACTGGATTGGAATGATATAATTCATAATTAAGAAGAAAAGGCTAGGGTTCGCCGCCAGCGGGCTCGAGCCAGCTGAGGGGGATCCAGAGGGGCTTTTTAAAGTGAAACTTTATTTTGATCGACACAAATTTTTTCGTTTCTCTATCAGCATGTCGCGTTACAAGCCAAGACGTCAAGGGGCGTGACGCTTCAAGTCATGACGTCACAATCCATGACGACAAAAATAAGAAAGTTGAAATTTAATATATTTGAAGAATTATAAAAAAATAATTGTGAGATTTAATAATTCAATTTTTAAATTGATAATACTTATATAATTTTTAAAATAATTTAAAATGATTCAAATCTTCAATCTATATATATATATATATATATATATATATCGCAACGATCCCAGGGAGAGATCGTTTTTTTTTTTTATTTTAATATTGATTTTGGCTAATTTTTCTAAATTTTTTTTTTTTTTTTTTTTATAAATTCAGTTCGGGAATAATAATAATAATTATTAATCCCTTTCTTATAAGGATATAAATTTAAATATAAAATTCTAAAATGAAATTTATTGAGAAATTTGTAATTAAAGATATAATTAATCCCTTTTGTTCCCCTTCCGAATGGAGAGCAGATTTGGTCGATGAACCGACAGAAATACATCATTCATTGGCGGGCTGTGAAGCCACTATCATCTTCAAATATATCACTCGATGGCTCATTATCCAGCCGCCAACATATCTCAACGGCGGGCTGTGAGGCTGCCAATATCTTCTAGAATTCACACACATTCGATGGCTATGGAGCCGCCCTCGACACCACTCGATGTGCAGCCGCCGCCACCACCTATTTTGGCTTCGGGCCGAGAGACGGTCACCATTTAATGCAGAGGACCGAAACGTCCGCCTTCACTGCAGTTCGGACGAAGGTCGGCCACTTGCGACCGAAACGCCAATCCCCACCGAAGACACCAACCATCTATTTATACCTTTTTATATTTATTAATATTTTTCAATAAATTTTAAATTTGAGATTTTTTTAATAAATTATAATTTATATTTTTTTTTTAAATTTTATTTTTTATTTTGCGAGCAGATACTCTCCCTGGTTACGTCCTTCCCGTTCTTGACTCTTCAAAAACGTTGCGATATATATATATATATATATATATATATATATATAATAGCGGTGTGTCCGTCTGTCTGTCCGCCCGAGCCAGCTGGGGGGGGGGTCTTCAGGGGGGCGAAGCCGCCAAAGGCGGGCGGCGCGGCTAGTTACTAAATAAATATTGTTCACAGTTTTTAATATGCCTCTATTGATTTCCCATTTTCATTCATCATTTTCCAATTGTTAAGTTAAGAATAAAAACGCGCTTTTAATACCCTTATTAATTGAATAATTTTCTAAAAATTTTCAGTTAAACGCCTACGATCCGAAAAAAAGTTTCACTTGCATCGTGGTTTCATAAAACCACACAATGATTTTTTTGAGTCATCATTTCTTAAATTTACGATTTATCCCATTGGAAATGTATAGAGAAATATATATTTATGCCGCCTAATTCATAAAACCTTAAACAATGTTTTAAGACGATTTAAAAAAGCATTTTTAGCAAAATCTTAATTCATAAACATATTTTAGTCCTAAAATCTAGTTTAAATTCCCATTTTAACTAAAATGCCGAGACACCTTGTTTAAGGCCATTTTTAAGTTTACCTAACCTCAAAATCTTCGATAACTTACGAATTTTTCTCTATAAATTCTTTTTTTTTTTTTAAGATCTTAAAATCTGTTACTATTATTAGTTACAATACATTTGAGTTTCAATATTTGATAGGAATTCAAACATATTTAATTGATTCATTGATATTTGATATTTAAACATATTTAATTTTTATCAGATCAAACTTAAGTATTTATACAAATGTATTTTTATTTAGCTTATTTTTATGGCTTTTAATTGATTTAAATTCCTTTCAGTTCCTTTGGAGAATGCATTCAAACTGAAAAAAGGGGTGTGTTTATTAGTATCTAGTCCAAATGGAATTAAATGATTTATTGAAAAAGTAATATTTTGAAAAAACTAACCTCTGACATATTTCTTTTCACTTTGTCTGTTTTTCTTTATTCGTGTTCAAATCTTGTTTTTTTACTTTCTCTTACCTATGTATATATGTAATATATATATAGAGAGAAAGTATTGGATTCATGTCAAAAATTCGATGTCGAGATTTTGATGGATCTTCACGTTTTGAGGTCCCCTGAATCCAAAAAAGTGGTTTTCGCGACATGGTCTGTCTGTGGGTGGGTGGGTGGGTGGGTGGGTGTGTGGGTGTGTGTCAAATTTTAAGCATGAAGGAATTGAGCTACAAGGTTGAAATTTTATATTTAAGTTAAAAACCCCCGGGACCGGAAAAATAAGCTTTTAATCAAAATCGGCCAAAGTGTACTAGTACTTTACTGATGTACTTTTTCAGTTTTTTTCGATTTTCTCAAAATTCGCTCTAACGATTTTGATTAAAATTCAAAAATCAATTATTTTTTAGATGCTCTTTCAAATGTATATTCTCGTTTTGCCCTCAAAATTGTTTGAAGCACACTTTACTCTTGTACTCCATAGAAAAGATAGGAGAAATGGTTGCCATGGTAACAAAATATAAATATTTTCCCATACTTATAGATTTTACATCTGAATTCATATGTTCCGTACTGTCATCTCGGGAACTAAATATATGTCGACACAAAAAATCTGGTGTGACAAGCACAGTACACAACTTTCGATTACCGAAGGTAAGAGAAAGTTGTGTGCTGTGCGCCAGTCACACCAGATTTTTTTTCTTTTTATTTGTTTTAATTTATAGGCAAGTATTTGCTGAAATAAATTGTTTTAGTTAAAATAAACCAAAACAGGCTATGTCAAAAATATTTACATTTTCCTTCTTCAGACAAATTTTGGCTTCTTTTTCTTATTTTCCCAAATTCAATATTCATTTAAATTACAATAATGTTGATTTGTCCAATTATTTGTATTAATTCTATAAGAAATTTATTAAATACGATCAAAACAAATTAGTTTGACATATAAATATATTTCTTAATTCCCGGCAGATGTCAGTTTAATGCAACGAATTCTACAAAATGGCGGAGGTTTTTGCCATGTTGCCTTAAACTTAATTTTCTTAAATTTGTTGTTAGTTAATGTACTGGTTAAATGTGTTTATTAAATTTTACTAAAATACATATTATCATTTAACAGTTGATTAGTTAAAACGCTTTTCAAATACTCTTTTATGAATTATGCGGATATATTCTTTGCATTTGTGTATTCCGTGAATGTAAACAAATCCTCAAGCAGGCACTGAATTGGAATGGAATAATAATAATAATTTTCTTTTAATAATTTATGCTTAAAAAGGACCTTCTAGGGATTACAGGAAAATTATTTTCATCCTGAAATTCCTATAAATTTTTGAGTTATTAATTTACGATTTCTCCCATAAGAAATATTATGTATTCTTTGCATTTGTGTATTCCATGAATGTAAACAAATCCTCAAGCAGGCACTGAATTGGAATGGAATAATAATAATAATAATAATTTTCTTTTCGCTCTCGGGGCTTGGTGTAGGGGTTAGCGTGCTAACCTTGTATACCAAACGTCGCGGGTTCGGACCCCAGGCAGTCCGATGATTTTATTTAAGCCAATTGGATACCAAATGGCTTAAATAAAAATGCCTCGACCTCCAATAGATATATATTCATAATAACGTTTATTGTCATCTATGAATGTTAAAAAAAAGTGCACCGCAGGCGGGCGGAGCGGCTAGTATATAGATAATCTTATTAAGAAATTATGAGAATTTCGAATTTTCTTAATAAATATTTAAATATTCGTCTAACATTTAAAAAGAGAGAGATAAGATAATAAATTGATTAAATAATAATATTCATATAACAGAAAATGAACGGATATTTGGTTGTCGGTTAGACCTGACCACCAAAAATGACATTCACATGCATAATAGAGATAGAGATAAAAAACATTTAAGCTTAAATCAAATTCCTATTTATAGAGAGTTTAGTCATCATCGGCGACGACCGCCATCTTAAATAGAACGAATTTCCTTTTAGGACTACGTTTATGACTAATTTCAAATTTTGGCATTCACTAGCCGTCTAGCCAGAAGAGGGGGGGGGGGGTGTATCTTTTTGAAATTAACCTCTATCAAGGGGCAGGGGGCTATGACATGCAATAACACAATAACTTCTGAATTCAGATATGTAGTTAGAATTTGTCCATCAGGCACAGTTATAGAGATATAGAGCAAAATAGAAATAGTCCTCTAAAACGGCTTTTATTTAAAATGTTCAAATTATTTTTAACGCGACACCCCGTCAAATTATGCAGATATTTAGAATACATATAAATTTAAAGTTTCATCCCAATCGGAGGTCATTTAGACGTGCCACAAACGGCTTAAAGTTTAGAAAAATCGAAATTTTCAAGATTTTTTTGCTTTGGTCACCCCTAATACAATTTTAGATATCCCTGAATGCAAAAAACATATATGTACGATATTCTATAGTTCTTTGGCTTTCTAAAAATCACTTATTCGTAAAAATCTGATATTTATTAACGAAATTATTAATAAAAACGTGAGGAAAGAAAAAACATAAGTACACTCACTGGTCGAAAAAGATAGACTTCAATTGAATTAAAAAGCGAACCCTATCTACGAGAAGCTAATGTATCCTCTCTGAGCATCGGGTCACTAACTTTATTAAATATTATTTAAAAAAAAAAAAATATTTCTAGAATCTCAAATCTTTCTTTATACTTGTAAAAGAAAAAGTTCATTTTTTTCGACCAGTGAGTGTACTTGTGTTTTTTCTTTGCTGACGTTTTTGTTTATAATTTCGTTAATAATTAGCAGATTTTTACAAATGAATGATTTTTAGAAAGCCAATGAACTATAGAATATTATAAATATATGTTTTTTGCATTCAGGGATATCTAAAATTGTATTAGGGGTGACCAAAGCAAAAATTTCGATTTTTCTCAACTTTAAGCCCTTTGCGGCACGTCTAAATGACCTCCGATTAGGATGAAACTTTAAATTTATATGAATTCTATCTGCATAATTTGACGGGGTGTCGCGTTAAAAATAATTTGAACATTCTAAATAAAAGTCGTTTTAGAGCACATTTTCTATTAAAATCTATTTTGCTCTATATCTCTAACACTGTGCCTGATGGGGCAAAACTGAAATGATATTTGAATTCAGCATGAAAAATATTTCTAGAAATTCTTGTGAAAGGAAAAAGTTCATTTTTGTCGACTAGCCCCTCTTCAGCTAGGACATCCTCCAGAGCATAGAAGAGGTTTGATAAAAGCAATCAGAATTAAGGATTAGTTCAATAGCGCAAGAGGAGAAGTTAGAGATACGAAATGATGTAACTTCACGGGGTGCCGGCAGATGGCTACGGCCTGAGTTTTGAAGTGTGTGTCTCCGTGCACCTCGGGTATATAAACGGGAATCCCCATAAGAATTTGAAATCTATATATATTTTTCGCTAATGTCCGTCCGTCTGTCCATCTGTCACGCTCTATTTAGGCAACTTCCCGTTGGAATAGAAATTTTATATGCATAAAGAGGACCTTCTCGGGATTACAAGAAAATTATTTTCATCCCGAAATTCCTATAACTTTTTGAGTTATTAATTCTTAAAGTTACGATTTCTCCCATAGGAAATGTACTCTCTTAAAACGAATTAGTAGAATTTTTACTTATTCAAATAGTAGGTAAGAAAATTACATCAAATTTAGTCATTTTGAGTAGAATCTACTAATACTGTATATTTAGTAAATTTATTGGTTACTTTTAGATTAGTTATTTTTTACTAATTCAAAAAGTAGTTCATTCAATTCCCGCTGTCTGAGAAGCCAACATGGCCGACCAGCTGTTTGATCGGTTCCTTAATAAAGACATTTTTGGCAATATAAGGCTTTATTTAAGTAATAATAATACAAATAAATAATAATATTGAGATAACTTGTATTTTTTGTTAAAAATTGCAGGAAATATATGTTAAGTCAAAACAAATAGATTCCAAATTTTTTTAAATTAATAAAATATTATTTTTTAAATAGTCAATTAAGAAATATTTTTACTTAAAATTTAGTAAATATATTTCTTGATATAACGATAATTAGTTTTATTAAGTTTATTTAGAAATAAATTGCTGGGAAGGAATATAGTAACATTCAAGTAAAAAGCATTGTTAACATCAGCGACATACTTATATACCAAATAACAGAGAAGTAAGAGTAAGTCAAGTTTAAGTGGGTTCGGCTAGAACTCGAGTCAGTAAACACAAGTTAGGTCTCGGTGTCATCGCACCTTATTTCATATATCTAAAACGTTTCTTTTTTTTTTTAATTCACTTTTTCAATTAGTGAATTTTTCATATTAATAATTTTTACTAATTGAAAAAGTGGATATCACTATTTACGGGTGGTCTACTTTGCACATCTTAACAAAGTGACTATTCACTATGAATTAGTAGTTTTTTTACTAATTCGTTTTTAGAGAGTATTCTTTTCATTTGTGTATTCCATGAATGTAAACAAATCCTCAAGCAGGCACTGAATTGAAATGGAATAATAATAATTTTCAAGGCGTACCCGAGCCAGCTGAGGGGGGGGGGGGGTCCAGAGGGTCGTCGTGGCTAGTAATAATAATAATAAAATGAAAATGAAATCGTCACCTTCTAATGGAAGTGTAAATTTTTCAGCTGATGAATTGAGCGCAGTAATTAATAAACCTTCGTTGTTGTTGTTGTTGTTTGTCGTTGGGTCTGATGTCCTGTTGTTGACATATTGGTGGATAATTACCGGGCCAGCGTAATGCAACCGTGGGCCAATATGCACATCAGATGAATGGTCAACATTGACATTGGCTGCTGCTGCTGCACTTGGTGCATTCACGCTCTTCAAATAATCCTCGTCCTCATAATCCCCATCTGATGATGATGACTCCTCTTGGCTCTCCTCCTCCTCCTTCTTCTTCTTCTTCTTCTGGCCGCCATCCATGAAGGTTGGAGCATTCAAATTAATCGCCACCTCCTCTTAATTTGGACCAACACAAGCAAGCAAACAAGGCAAGCAAACTCGCATTTAATCTCTCTAGGCCTATAAATAAAAAGGTCAGAGATAACAACACTTTGCTTTCAAACACACACACACACGCACATCCTTCTCTCTCTTGGCGATGACACAAGTGACTCGCTGGCTGGTTGATTGACGACTGCCACCCTCAACTTGGTCGCCTCTCAAGGTGAGAGAGTTGGGCAGCCAGGCAGGCCTACGTTAACTAACTAACTAACAACGTTCGTTCGTTCGTTCGATAACTCTCTACGCTACGCTATGCTAGTAATAAAATAACAATCAATAAGTGCAAAAAAGAAATAAAAAAAATTTAATTTTCGCCTTTCAGCTGGCTCGAGCCCGCTGGCGGCGGACCCTCGCCTTTTCTTCTTAATTGATGAATTAATCCATTCCAATCCAGTGCCTGCTTGAAGATTTGTTCACATTCATGGAATACACAAATGAAAAGAATACTTCTCTATACATTTCCTATGGGAGAAATCGTAACTTTAAGAATTAATAACTCAAAAAGTTATAGGAATTTCGGGATGAAAATAATTTTCCTGTAATCCCGAGAAGGTCCTCTTTATACATATAAAATTTCATTTCAAAATTCCAACGGGAAGTTGCCTAAATAGACCGTGACAGACAGACGGACATTAACGAATTATACCATATATACATATATAGATGTCTCGTTTTCTATGATAAAAGACTTTTTCAAATTCCTTTCTTTTACCTTTCTCTAAATAAGAGCACGGAAAGCCAATTTATAAAAATAATGAATTTAACCATTAAAAATCTGGTGTGTACTGGCCACACACAGGGGTGTATATAGAAATTTTTTTTCGGGGGCGGGCCCCTCGGCCTCCCCTTATATACGCCCCCCTGGTCGCACAGCACACAACTTTCTCTTACCTTCGGTAATCGAAAGTTGTGTTCTGTGCTTGTCACACCAGATTTTTTGTGTCGACATGTAATTAGTTCCTGCCGTAGTATATTAGAATTCAAGATGTAAAATTTATAAGTATGGGAAAATATTTATATTTTGTTACCATGGCAACCATTTCTCCTATCTTTCCTATGAAGTACAAGAGTAAAGTGTGTTTCAAACAATGTTGAGAGCAAAATAAGAATATACATTTTAAAGAGCATCTAAAAAATAATTGATTTTTGAATTTTAAACAAAATCGTTGGAGCGAATTTTGAGTAAATCGAAAAAAAACTGAAAAAGTACATTAGTAAAGTACTAAAACTTTCGACCGTTGGTTCTCGTTGAAAAATTTTGTAAATTAAAATTAAATATACAAATTAAACACTAGGTTATTTGTTTCAAAGGTTTTATTAATTAAAAAATTAACACTTGATACATATTTCGACAATTCCTTGTCATCATCAGAAGGGATTACATTCTAATACAATGTATTAAATTGTATTAGAATGTAATTCCTTCTGATGATGACAAGGAATTGTCGAAATATGTATCAAGTGTTGTAGGAATAAGATACGGTTTAGGGCTTGTAGATTATTTATTTCTTAAACCAAAAACATAAACACATCACATAAACAGCACATCACTAAAACAACCTATTTACAAACATCTAATCATAATAAGCCAACATACTACATCTTCCCTCCAAGACGAGGACTTCGTCTTAAAACATTCTCCTCATTTTGATCATCGAATAACTTCTTTAAAAAATAACGATTTCTACGAATCCTTCCTCCACTTTCAACTTCAATTTCATAAGATCTTGGTTCTTCACATTTTCTTATTATTCTCCCTTCTTTCTTTAGGTCACTAACCCATACCTTATCTCCTTCTTTCAATTCTTCGAGAGTCTTGGTCCCGTACCTCTTGTTAAAATCCTCCTCTTGTTTCGATTTGTAATTATTTTCAAAAACAAGGAGACTTGTGTTATCAATTAGTTTTTGTTCGGGATTTTTCCCGATAGTAGGAATTGAAGTCCTCAATTTTCTTCCCATACACAACTCAGCTGGACTGTATCCATTCTTTAAAGGAGTACTTCTATAAGCTAAGAGTGCCTTATATGGATCTTCCGAACTTGAAATTCTCATTTTTGCAATTTTCACAGCATTTTCAATAAACCCGTTACTCTGTGGGTACTTAGGGCTGGACGTTATATGTTCAAATCCATATTCATTGGCAAAATTTTTGAACTCTCTACAAGAGAATTGTGGACCATTATCACTCCTCACAAGTTCAGGAATCCCATGTCTTGCAAATGTAGCTTTAGCAATATTAATTATGGTCTCTGGTTTCTGATTAGCAATTTTTTCTAATTCAAAAAATCTTGAAAAGTAGTCTGAAATTAATAAATAACTTTTTCCTTCCAATTGAAAAAGATCCATTGCCACATTTTGCCAAGGCCTCTTTGGAAATTGACTCGACTTCAACGGTTCCCTTCGATTCACTACTTTTTTAATACAAAAATTACATTTCTCTATCATTTGATTGATTTGTGAAGAAATCCCTGGCCACCAAACAGAAGCTCTGGCTCTTTCCCTACATTTGGAAACTCCTAAATGTCCTTCATGTAATTTATTTAAAATGTCTCTCCTCATTGGCTTTGGAATTAAAATTCGATTATCTTTTAAAATCAAATTGTTATTAATAGACAAATTATCTCTATCTTTCCAATAACTTTTTTCATCTTCAGCCAATTCTTCAAATTTAGACCATCCTTCATTAATATTTTTAATCAAACGTTGACAGGTCATATCTTCTCTTTGTGCATCAATTATTTCTTGTATTTTTTTATCAGTTGCAGGTAAATTATCTGTTATCAAACTGACATAAGCCGATAATTCATTTTCTAATTCATAATTTAAATCTTTGCTATCCTCCAGTGGGCACCTTGACAGAGTATCCGGAATAACTAACTCCTTTCCTGGAATATAAACAACTTCATAACTATATCTCATCATTCTTATTTTGAAGCGTTGTAAACGAGGAGTCATTTCTTCTAAAAACTTTTTCATAAAAATTGAAATTAATGGTTTATGGTCAGTTTCTAAATAAATTCGCTTGCCTATAATGTAATCTTTAAACTTTTCACATGCCCAAGTTAAGGCTAGAGCCTCCTTTTCAATTTGAGAATATCTCTTCTCAGTGTCAGACATTATTCTCGACGCATAAGCGACAACCCTCCTAGTTCCATTCCCATCCTTCTGAAATAAAACAGATCCAAGTCCATAAGAACTGGCATCTGCAGATACAATAGAAATTTTATTTGGATCGTATATAGCCAAAACCGGAGTTTTTGTGAGCACTTCTTTTAATAACTTGAAAGAACTTTCATGTTGTTCTTGCCAAGACCAATGTGACTTGCTGGAAAGCAATTCATTAAGCGGATGAATTAAATCAGACAATTTAGGAATAAACTTGCCAAGAAAATTGACCATGCCTAAAAACCTTTTAAGTTCTGTAACATTTTCAGGAGACTTCATTTTAATAATTGCCTCTATTTTCTTAGGATCTGCGTGAATACCGTATTTGTCTATGACATGTCCTAGAAAAATTATTCTATTAACTGAAAAAATACATTTCTCTTTATTAAGAGTCATTCCTGAATCAGCAATTCTTTTTAAAACTTCCCTCAGCACTCTATCATGAGTTGACTGATCGCGACCAAAAATTAAAATATCATCTTGGTGAAAGATTACACCTTTTAAATCACTAAGAATGTGAGCAATTCTTCTCTGAAAATGTTCAGCAGCTGAAGAAATGCCAAAAGGCAATCTTTTAAAACAATACCTCCCAAAGGGTGTTATAAAAGTGGTTAAAATTCTCGACTGTTGTGTATGGGAAGAAAATTGAGGACTTCAATTCCTACTATCGGGAAAAATCCCGAACAAAAACTAATTGATAACACAAGTCTCCTTGTTTTTGAAAATAATTACAAATCGAAACAAGAGGAGGATTTTAACAAGAGGTACGGGACCAAGACTCTCGAAGAATTGAAAGAAGGAGATAAGGTATGGGTTAGTGACCTAAAGAAAGAAGGGAGAATAATAAGAAAATGTGAAGAACCAAGATCTTATGAAATTGAAGTTGAAAGTGGAGGAAGGATTCGTAGAAATCGTTATTTTTTAAAGAAGTTATTCGATGATCAAAATGAGGAGAATGTTTTAAGACGAAGTCCTCGTCTTGGAGGGAAGATGTAGTATGTTGGCTTATTATGATTAGATGTTTGTAAATAGGTTGTTTTAGTGATGTGCTGTTTATGTGATGTGTTTATGTTTTTGGTTTAAGAAATAAATAATCTACAAGCCCTAAACCAGTGAATACTGACGGAAATTCATTATAGACATCTAAATGTCCAACATTAGAATCCACAAGATTTATAATTCTAACCAAATTAAAAGCCTTGATCGCAGGACGACCAAGTAAGGGACATTCTAAATCTCTGATTATATAAAATTTTTCTACTACCGATTTATCTTTGTATTTAATTTCCTCTTCAATCATGCCTTCAACATTCAAATTAATCTTACCAGGGCCAAATAATAAACGATCAGACTTTTTTATTCTATGAAATAAATCGGGAGATAACTTTCCATAAGGAATTACACTAACATCAGCTCCTGTGTCAATTTTAAACCATATCAGACTATTATTTATTAAAATAGGGATTTTCCATAAATTATTTTTTTCAAAATCACCATTAATTTCACCTAAAAAGGCTTCTTCCATCTCTGAATCTATTTGATGAATACTCTTACGTTTACGACAGACCCTCGCAAAATGATTTCGACCTTTACAACTACTACAAATAGTATTCCAAGCTGGACAATTATATGAATTAAGATGAGCCTTATTTGTAGGAATAAGATACGGTTTAGGGCTTGTAGATTATTTATTTCTTAAACCAAAAACATAAACACATCACATAAACAGCACATCACTAAAACAACCTATTTACAAATATCTAATCATAATAAGCCAACATACTACAAGTGTTAATTTTTTAATTAATAAAACCTTTGAAACAAATAACCTAGTGTTTAATTTGTATATTTAATTTTAATTTAGTAAAGTACTAGTACCCTTTGGCTGATGTGATTGAAATTTCTTGAAATACCTGCGACATAGGTACTTGGCTTAAGAATAAAATTTGAGTATCGAGAGTTTTTTCGTTTTTGAGTAATTCCCATGAACCCACATTCTTTGATATTTCCCTTGAAATCAATTTAATTTATTGTGAAAAAATCTTAAATTTCAAGAAGATCAATTCCAGTTAAAAGATCAAAACAAAATGTTTATGTAAATTTCTCTGAAAGAGATTTTATTACTTTTAAATGCCTGCTTTATTGATTTTCTTGAAATTGCCATTAAAAGGAGGTGATTCCCTTTTAGCTTGAATGTGACGTCATTTTCACAATCATTTGAATGAATTTAAAACTGAAATATCAAAAAATGGGGATTAAATAAAATAACTCAATAAGGAACGAACTCTTGATACTCAAATTTTATACTTTAGCTAAGTATTCATGTCCCAAGCCTGTGCAGGAATTTCATTCCAACCGACCAAATAATACTAGTACTTTACTGATTTTATTTTTTCAATTTTTTAACGATTTTGTTTAAAAATCAATTACATTTTAGATACCCTTTAAAATGTATATTCGCCCTCGGGGCTTGGTGTAGAGGTTAGCGTGCTAACCTCATATACCAAACGTCGCGGGTTCGGACCCCAGGCAGTCCGATGATTTTATTTAAGCCAATTGGATACCAGATGGCTTAAATAAGAATGCCTGGATCCCAAATAAATATTTAATATTAAATAACGGTTATCGTCAGTCTTAAATGGCCTGAGTTGCCGAAAAGACTGTCTGAATGTGTGTGTGTGAATGTGAGAGTGAATGAGAAAAAAGTGTGAGTGTTAAAAAAAAAAAAAAAAATGTATATTCTTATTTTGTAGACAAAATTGTTTGAAGCACACTTTACTTTTGTACTTCATAGGAAAAGTAGAAGCCATGGTAACAAAATATTTAAATTTTATATCTTGAATTCTAATATATTGCCAGAAACTAAGGATATGTCGAAACAAAAAAAAAATCTGGTGTGACAAGCACAGAACACAACTTACAATTGCCGAGGGTCACAGAAAGAACATGCAATATTCTTTGCAGAATATATTGGTGTAATGTTTAAAGGCCGAAAAAACTTAAAAAAAAAAAAAAATTATTTTTCAATGAGTATTTTCATTCGATACCGGCAATCAAATACTCATATGAGTCACATGAGGTATCGAAAAATTGCGGTGGGGGGGGGAGATTTTGACGATTATAACGCTTTCCCCTTATATTACATATCAAATATTGGCGGGGAAGCAATAACTCCACTATATAAAGAAAAGTGCGGGTTGGGGCGGGGCGGGGGGGGGGGAAGTGCGCAAAACTAATAATAATGATTTATAAAGGTGACCTAGAATTGACTTGCAAACAAAAACATACAAAGTTCTAAATTTAATTTCATAAAAGTATATCTCACTAATATCATCATCAAACTCTCTACTTTCTTTTTACTTTCTCTTGCCCTCTAATATATAGAGAGAGCAAGTATTGTATTCATGTCAAAAATCGAGATTTTGACGGATATACACGTTTTGGGGTTTTCGTGACTGTCTGTGAACAAAATATCTCAAGAACGAAAAGAGCTAGGAGGTTGAAATTTTATATTTAAGTTATGCACCGCCATGGGACGTGACACGAAGCTTTTGAACAAAATCCAGCCAAAGAATACTAGTACTTTACTGATGCACTTTTTCAGTTTTTTTCGATTTTCTCAAAACTCGCTCCAAAGTTTTTGATTAAAATTCAAAATTCAATTATTTTTTAGATGCTCTTTAAAATGTATAATCTCATTTTGCCGTTGAAATCTTCTGAAGACCACTTTACTCTTGTACTTCATAGGAAAGAATGGTTGCCATACTAACAAAATATAAATATTTTCCCACGTTTATAAATTTTACATCTTGAATTCTACTGTCGGAAACTAAATAAATGTCGACAGGAAAAATCTGGTGTGACTGGTCGCACCAGATTTTTTATTTACCTGTTATATGATGTTTCGTTGGCGGCGGCGTTGAATTGAATTGTTTCGTAGATTTATCCAAACTCCGTCCACGTCGTAACAATTTCATTTTCAATTAATTATCAAGAACATTTGAGTGACTGACTGGCTCTAATCTGGAGCTGCAACTGATCAAGCAGCAATCAATCTGTTGATGTTATTGGTCAGCCCCCCCCTAAATGGGACCGATTTAGCTCTCCAGTTTACAAATAGATGACGCACAAGTTGCGCCCCCCCCATAAACGCCGTACTTTGAGTACGTGAGCCGAGCCGGGACCTATCCTATCCGGCTCGGCTCGTGAGAGCTCACACACATGCGGATTTTGCTCGTTCGGCGTGTATGGGGTGTTTTTACTGCAAGAAATTAAATATATGTCGCGACATTTTCTTTTATTTTACGTATAATACACTGTAAAAAAAAAAAATCTGGTGTGACTGGCGCACAGCACACAACTTTCTCTTACCTTCGGTAATCGAAAGTTGTATTCTGTGCTTGTCACACCAGATTTTTTGTGTCGACATGTATTTAGTTTCCGACCATAGGGTACGATTGAATTCAAGATGTAAAATTTATAAGTATAGCGAAATATTTATATTTTGATACCATGGCAACCATTTCTCCTATCTTTTCTATGGAGTACAAGAGTAAAGTGGTCTTCAGAAGATTTCAATCACAAAATGAGAATATACATTTTATAGAGAATCTAAAAAATAATTGATTTTTGAATTTTAAAAAAAATCGTTGGAGCAAATTTTGAGAAAATCGAAAAAAAACTGAAAAAGTGCATCAGTAAAGTACTAGTACTTTTTGGTCGATTTTGTTCAAAAGCTTCGTGTCACGTCCAATGGGGGTACCTAACTTAAATATAAAATTTCAACCTCCTAGCTCTTTTCGTTCTTGAGATATTTTGTTCACAGACAGACAGACAGACAGACAGACAGACACACAGACAGACAGACCATGTCGCGAAAACCACTTTTTTGGATTCAGGGGACCTCAAAACGTGTATATCCATCAAAATCTCGACATCGAATTTTTGACATGAATCCAATACTTTCTCTCTATATATATATTACATATATACATAGGTAAGAGAAAGTAAAATTGCTGGATAATTTTTATTATAATTGATTTCTGTAAAATATATTTTAAATTTGGTACCAGTGTAATAAAATAATTTTGTATATTTTACATATAATATTATATGGTTTTTGAAGGGGGAGGGGGAGCTAAAAAAGATATTGTGCCCCGGGCGCGAGTTAAGCTCGCTACGCTACTGCCCTCCCCCTTCCAAACGAATAAAAATAAATAAGAAAAAACCATACCAATACCGGTACGAGTGACGTCATCGCCTATCTCCAGTTAGTTTGTGGCCTTTAATAAAATAATAAAATGGATTTTAGAAAAGTTGCCCCCTTTCCCCCGTTTTGACCTGGATACGCCCATGTATATAGATATGCTTCAATTTTATAAATATCTATTTTTATAAGAAGTGTTTTTTTTTAATTAAATAAAATTAATACTTTTAAAAAAATTTCCTCCTCAGATCCCAGAATGGCTCCACGTATTCTTATATCCTCAGTTATCCCAGCTCTATTCTTTTGTCTATATCCTAGCCGAGATGTCTGCTGCCTTCGTGCACCGCCTTCTTAACATTAGTAAAAAATCGCCTATATATTCTACATTATATGTCAGGGACGGGGGGGGGAAGTTTTTTGGAAGTTTTTTCAACATTGTATATATTCTCTGCCACACTTGATGTGCGCGTCTCGGGGTGCTAATTTTGGGAGGGCCCAGCGGTTACAATTTTGAAGCTATCGACCTCAAATTTTTTTTAAATTAAAGCTATTTAAAATATCTACTACTTATAGAAGCCCTTTTTTTGATTTTTGAAAAAATAAATTTTTTTTTTAGATTAATCGCTTTAAATAAAAGATATTTTTAAAAAATCCGCTCTATATCTTATAGATAATTAAATTAGTAATCATTGGATTAAAAAATAATTAAATTTCTACCCTTAATTAATTAGCTGGAATCTTTCAAATTAAATGGAATAAATCCCTATGGGAAAAACTAACGCCATCTATTGCCGGCTAGAGTAACTCGCTACTGAATCGTGTTCAAACGGTTTTTCGAGACGCGCACCTCAAGATCCATAGAAATTAATTAAAAATAGCAAATTCTTTCGTTAATAATCATTTAAAGATTAAATTATTAATCTAAATATTATATTATTCTAATATAAGTTTTTTCGGCATCTTAGGCTATTTAATTTTTTAATTTAAAACTTTTTTTCCCACGCAACAGAATTAGATTGTCTTTTAGTCACTAGATGGTGCATCAAAGTTAGGCCTGAAGGTAGAAATTGATTTTTAGTCATAAACAGAGTTGGCAAGTTTTATCCCGCCGAGTATAATACACGGTTTTATACATGGATAAAACTACCAATAGGCCGATGTAAAAAAAAACAACTCTCTAAAAAAAATAGGTTAAAGACATTAAAAGATAAATGAATTTTATTTAAATTTCCTTTCTCGTCGGGTTTGCTCATGCGCATCCGAGTTTTATACATTTTATACGTTTTATAGTTTTATCCGTAGTTTTTGTATAAAACTACACAATCATGTATAAAACTCTGGTCATAAATAAGTTTGCAACAATTGCCAATAAATATATTTATTAATAATTCAAAAGCATAATTTATTATTTCAAATGTTATTTTTTTCCTAATTTTTAATTTTAAATTAAATAAAAATCATTTTAGTGAACTAATCATTACATCACAAATACAGCTTTCAATCCAAAATCTGTTTTTGGGGGTTTCTAAATATTAATTATTAATTATTTTTTTCTAACTAATTTTATTTTCTCACAAATATCACCACTTATTGCCAGAAAATAAAAAAATCGTTCTTTTTTCCTTTTAAAGACTCGTTCTTTTTAACAAATTTCGTTCCAACTCCCAACTGTCAGGCATATTTGTTGATTATTTATATATTCATTGTCAAACTAAATAGCTTATCTCTCTTTTTTTTTAATTTTTTTTTGTGAGTTCTTATCTAAAAGTAAAATTCAAATTTCTATAAATTTTTTTACTCACTTGCTGACGTTAAAACTCACATAAAAATTCATTTTTTTTTATTTTTAGATTTATTTTTCAATTTCATATAATTAAATGGATTAATTTGTATTACAATTGATTTTTGATACTACACTCACTATAGGTAAATTTTTATTATTTTTTCATTCAATATATTAAAATAAATTTGATAAATTTATTTTCAAAACAAAAAAAAATTTAAACACTAGACCTAATAATATAAAAAAAAACCTTACGTCAAAATTATTAATTTGTAAATAATTTATCAATTTAGAAGGATGTTTTCAAATCAAATTAAATTTGTGGATAGAAATTCAATTTATTGCCTGTCCAAGCAAAAACTCTGAGTCTACTCACAGAGCACAATTGTCAATTAGCAAAAAGAAAAGGAAAATTGTGTGCCAGTCACACCAGATTATTTTATACTTCATTTTCTTCTTAAAAAATAATTATTTAACGTTTCTTAAATTGTTATTTATTAAGTTAAACCGGGCTTTTGTGTATGTCTAATTATGACAGGCCATCACACAAGAACATTTCCACTTATTTCCTCCTATTAGACCAATTCTAAACATCCTAGGTAAATAAAAACATTTTGTACAATCCACACCAAAGTTTTTCAATCTGTCTAATTCATTTGTATGAAATGTTATCTCTACTGATAGCCAGGCCCCAAACTCACTTTAATTTTCATCCTATATCTTTTAATATTTACTACACCTTTGTGTGAGGTTTTTTTTTTTTTTTTTTTTTTTTGTTTTGAATCGAAAATTTGTTATAAAATGTTAAAATCACAAAAAAAAAAAAAAAAAAACATTGTTTTAGATAAGTAAAAAAAATTGATAAATGTTTTCTATTTATCTTTATATCTTGAATAACTAAGTTTTTTTTTGTTTTAAAGAAATTATATTTCTTTCGGTAAGTTCAGTCCACAATTTTTTTTTTTTTTTTGATTGAATGAACCTACAGCCTAGTTTTGATTGGCCCCATCAGGGTTTGGACCCCAGTGGAAACCGAACCCGGTTTTTTGGCTAATTTTCAAAAACAGAATTTTTTTTTTTTCTTCAGTAATATTTGAATAATAGCGGAGTGTCTGTCTGTCCGTCTGTCTATCTCGTTCTGTTTGACCACCAACTTTCCGTTAGAATGACGAAATTTTGCATCGTTACCGAGAGTCTAGGACAGTGGTTCCCAACCTGGGGGGGGCGATCGCCCCCAAGTGGGCGATTTGGGTTATCAGGGGGGGCAATAAATAAGTAGGGGGCGATGAATATTCAATAGGGGGAAAATTATTAGTTTACTAAATTTTAAAAGAACAAAAATTCCTATTTAGAGAATGGTCAGGATAGAGAAGAAGATAAAATATTGTCATAAAAATAAAATAGTCTAAAGATAATTTCATTAACCGAAAAAAAAGATCCATTTTTGATATTTTCTTCATAAAAATAAAATTATTGCAATATTATTAGACTAAAAATTTGTGTAGAGATAAATAATAGAAATCTTGCTTACTGCTACTAGGGCCAGGAGTATTTTTTAAAATAAATTTTTTTGCCATTAATTGTGGTTTATTGTAATTCATAATACAATTTAACTAAAAAAAAATTTCAACGTTTCAGTCCCTATTTCTGCAGCTGTTGTATATTTATTCACTTTGAAAAGAGAACGTTATCTGAAATAATTATTTCAGATACTTTAAAGTACTTTTTGTTAAAAATTTAAAACCATGTTTTGTACATGCATTATTATTTACACTAAACAGAAAGGGGCGATGGGTCTGAAAAGGTTGGGAACCACTGGTCTAGGAAATATCTACAATTTTTTGAGTTATTAATTCCTTAAGTTACGATTTCTCCCATAGGAAATATTTATGTATTTTTTTGGCTTTCAAAAATGGTGGTGCGTTCTAAATAAATTCAGATGTTGAAAAAAAAAACAAAAAAAACCGGTTGTCGAAATGTCAGAGCAATAACGCACGATTTGTATCAGGATTTGTCAAATTCACAAGTAATTCTGATCCATGTGCCCATCTGAACGAGGCACCTGCTGAAAAACATTTCAACCCCGTACATATACAAAAATAAAGCGTTGGTAGAAAAACTTAAATCTCTATTTTATTTTTATTTTTTTAGAGCGAAGGTGATTTATTCCAAATTTTACTATTTTTTTATTTTTTTTATTTTTTCAGAAAAATGGACAAATTTGAACCAAAGCATGTTTTGTTATTCGGGGGAAAGAGAAAATCTGGCAAAGATCACTTCACTAATCTCCTTCATGAAAGGTATATTAAGCATCGTTTGATTGTAAATTGGATAGCGGTAGAGTAGTGGACATTGCAAATCCTTTTTACAACTCTTTTATTAACTTGCTTTCTTGTTTTTACCGACAAATCTGCAAATCGAAATTACGACCATTTCTACTTAATCTAGAGATTTGAAATTTTATAGACATATGTAACTCCCGTGACAATGCAATATTTGATATGTGCATAGGCGCCGGAACTGGGGGGCAAGGGTACATTGCCCCTCTGGCATCCTACAGGAGGGGGGGCAGAGGGGGGCAAAATTTCATTTATTTTTAAAAATGATATATTTTTACTTTTGAAAAATAAAATCTTCTAAATTAAAAAAAATTAAAAGAGTAAAAAATTCATTTTTTCCAAATTTTTTCCAAAAATTTTTGATAAAATCACTACCGGGTACCAAATTTTAATTTTATTATAATTGTGATTTTATTTAAAATTTTTAAAGTTTTATAGTAGATTTGTTTTTGTTTTATACTATTTAAACATATTAAATTATTTTAATTTTCTAAAAAAAATTTTTGCCCCCCCCCCCCCTTTCCCCCCGATTCAAATTCGTTCTGGCGCCTCTGGATATGTCTCATCTTTGTATGTCAATTAATTTCAAAATGGCAGCCGATCAAAAAAGGTGGGGATAAAATTTTATAATAAAATATTTTTCTTTTTGACGTGACAACGTCTTACAAATCATGTGTCTATAGAGGCAGGTTAGAGGGGCATGCACGAAAAAGTTTATCGGCTTTAATAACTCTTCTGTCTTAAGAGATATAATTATGGGAAATATACAGTTAGAAAGAATGAGTTTTCAGCTAAAGATTTCACCATTTATTTTTTTCCTACCATTTTATTTTACCGTGCTGCGGTAAATTCTAATTTGAAAGTTTAAACGCCTGTAGATTCCGAACGGCTAATCAGATCAGACTAAATGGGATGTCATTTGGTGCAGAAAGAAAACCTCTAATAGAATAAATAAAAAAATCCCGAGTAATTAACTCCAAAATTAGTTTTTTTCTCGAAAAACCTCATTTTTTAGGCAAAAAAATATCGAAAAATAGCCCTATTTATGTAACGCCTAGCTACTTGACCGTAAAAGCTACATTAAATCTAAATATAGTTTTAGAAAGAGTGGTCCAATGCCCAGAGGTAATTTTTTCATTTTTTTGATATGACGTCATTTTACCGCATGAGAGCACTCGGCGGGATTTCGTTTTTCGAAATTTTAAACCCCTGTAGATTTCGAATGGCTAATCAGATCTGACTAAATGAGATGTTATTTGGTGCAGAAAGATAACCTCTAATAGAATAAATAAAAAAATCCCCAGTAATTAACTCCAAAATTAATTTTTTTCTCGAAAAACCTCACTTTTTAAGCATAAGTCGCCCTTAATGGATAAAAAAAAGCCACCTCTGTCATATATTGTTTCAATGAAAATGTTTGAACATGTTTATTTATGAAAACAAACTACTAGTAAAAAAAAAAACAATACTTTCTCTCTTTATATTTCAATATAGGTAAGAGAAAAAATTTTTTTTTGAAGTCAAGCAAAAGACGTTGTCACGTTAAAAAGCCACCGGCTGTGTAGAAGACACAGCCAACACCTAATTTTTTAAAATACAAATTGACTTATTGTATCGTGTATATGTATCTCTTATTTGTATATAACCCATACGTACGTATTAATATTTTATTACAAAAACTAAAAAGAGTTAAATAAAATAATATAAAAAAAAAATAATTAGGGCCTATGTATAATTTCTTTAAAATGTCTCGTTCTATCCCCCCCCCCCCCCCCTCCATATTTCTAAAACGAGATCAAAATTTTACATCTGTTATCTTGAATTGTCGCCATGGATTCTTCGCTTGGCAGTCGGTGAACGTTTTAAGGTTTTTTTTTAGGCACGACCGGCCCGAAGTTTGACGTTTTCTGAGTCCCCATACGAGAAAATATTAGCGTTTTGTTTCTTAGAATTGATTTTTTTTTTGTTTTTTTAGGATAGGTGAAAAAGATAGTGTAATTATTAAAATATCAGCCCCAATAAAAACCTATTGGGCTAAAGCAAAAAATTTGGATTATGACAAATTAATCAGTGCTGAAGAATATAAAGAAGAACATAGATTGCAAATGATTGAATGGAGTGAAGAAATACGCGCTAAGGATCCAGGATATTTTTGCTATCTAGCGCTTAAAATGTTTCCCGGTAAATCTAATTATAGGTCCTATGCTATAAGAATATAAATAAGTAGGTGCCATAGGCGCCGGAACTGGGGGGGGGCAAGGGTACATTGCCCCCCCCCCCCTCGGCATCCTGTGGGAGGGGGCAGAGGGGGGCAAAATTTCTTCTTTTATTTCATTTATTTTTAAAAATGATACATTTTTACTTTTGAAAAATAAAATCTTTTAAATTAAAAGATTAAGAAATTCATTTTTTTTGAAAATATTTTATATAGACCCTATTGTATTTCTAATTTCTAAAAACATTTTATATTGAATTAAAAGAAGAAAATTAAAAATATTTATTTCCTTCAAATAGTATAAATAGAGCCTAAAAAAAATTTTTGATAAAATCACTAGCAAATTTTTTAAAATTTTAATTTTATTAAAATTGTGATTTTATTTAAAATTTTTAAAGCTTTATAGTAGATTTGTTTTTGTTTTATACTATTTGAACATGTTAAATTATTTTTATTTTCTAAAAAAAAATTTTTGCCCCCCCCCCCCTGATTCAGTTAATAATTAACAGATGTTTACAAATGAGTGATTTTTAGAAAGCCAAAGAACTATAGAATATCGTACATATATGTTTTTTTCATTCAGGGATATCTAAAGTTGTATTAGGGGTGACCAAAGCAAAAAAAATCTTAAAAATTTCTCTTTTTCTAAACTTTAAGCCGTTTGCGGCACGTCTAAATGACCTCCGATTAGGATGAAACTTAAAATTTATATGTATTCTAACTATCTGCATAATTTGACGGGGTGTCGCGTTAAAAATAATTTGAACATTCTAAATAAAAGCCCTTTTAGAGCACATTTTCTATCAAAATCTATTTTGCTCTATATTTCTAAAAGTGTGCCTGATGGGGAAAAACTGAAATGATATTTGAATTCAGCATGAAAAATACTTCTAGAATTTCATATCTACATTCTTGGAAAAAAAAAAAGTTCATTTTTGTCGACTAGTGTAATTCTGTTTCCTAGAGGAATTTTTAGAAGAACTAGAGATGATGAGATTCAGCAGAATGGTCTAGGGACTAAAAAATTATCTGAATGTTTTAATCAGGAAAACGTTTAGTGAGCGTGTGCCATTAAATGATTCATTCATTTTTTTACTTTTTTTTTTTCTAGCCACTGATAAACCGATTTGGATTGTTAGTGACATTCGTAGAAAGACTGATATACAATGGTTTCGTGAGAATTTCGGTGACCGAGTACAAACATTTCGAATATCTGCAAGCGAAGATGTGAGAAAAAAACGAGGATGGGTGTTCACTAAAGGTCAGTTCTTATCTTTCTTTGAAAAATCGTGCATTGATTGTGACGGAATTAATGACGTAGGATGTTGATGATTTTATTTATCTATTGTTGGAAGAGAAAGTTTATTTATGATACTGTAATAACATTTTGTGTTGTAAACCAATTGGTATAAATAATGTGCCTGGACCCATGGGCGTACCCAGGATCAAATCTAGGGGGGGGCATAGTCATATCATGGTCGTCCAGGGGGGGGGGGGCAGATCATGGTCGTCCAGATTGTGACATAGCTATTTTTTATATAGAGGGGTAAAGCCTTCGAATTAAAGGCCTAAAAACCCTCGAGTCCTAACAAAAAGAATCATTCCCCGTCGCCAACCACCAATTTTGTTTCGTTTCATCACTTTATAAACATTTAATTTTTTTTTTGTTGCTTCTAGGGGGGGGCAGCTGCCCCCCTGCCCCTCGCTGGGTACGCCCCCTGGACCCCAATATATAGCCTATATCTTAATTAATTAATTAGTATACGTAGTTCAAGCCGATATGGCCTAAGATATCGAAAAGACATAAAGTCGCGACTAGAGAATACTTTAACTACGATTTTATAAATTGACCCTGTTATCCAAATGTGTGTCAAAGGCCAAAAAATTCAAAATTGAGTTGAGCACGGAATATTGTTTCAAATGCTATATTTAATAATATTTTTTATGAAATATGTCCTAAAAAAATTTATATTTAATGTAAAAGCATAAAATTATTTTTACAATATTTCAATGCAGGATTTTCATTTTGCAAAAATGATTTATGTTCCTAACACGTTTTTTATGATGTTAACAACCAATAAAAAGTTATTTAACCTATAATATTATATATTGTTTACCTTAAATAAACCAAAATCCTTTTTTTTGAAAAATGTGAAATGAATTCGTAGATGTCAAAATTTAATTTTTTGATATTATTCCTGATATTGAAGATGAGGATGAGTGCGATTTCGAAAAGACAACAAAATAAATAATATTAAGTCGATTTCATTATTATAACTTTGATTTACTGTTGCCATGTTCACTTCCATTCAGGAATTAATTGATGAGAAAATTTTGTTAATACTTTATATTTAATTTTAAAACATTAATACTATTTAAAATTTATTTAATGTAATTTTGATGAATAGTTTCTATGCTACTAGTATTAAATATAACCATAAAAGAACTTTTATAATATCTCCGTTTTAATTTTTGAAGAGACTTTGAAGCATTTTTACAAATATATATATTGGACTTTTTTTATTTTTAGAGATAATTTATGAATATCTGCCATAATTACAATATTTACTTGCACAATTGACAAAAAAAAGAAAGATATATAATCTAATCAAAACAATTTAAATCAGAAAAACTTTAATGTTGATTTTCTCAAAATTCGATGTCCTTGACACACATTTGCATAAAAGGGTCCAAATATTCAGGAGCGCCGGAAAGAATTTGAATCAGGGGGGGGCAAAAAATTTTTTTTTTTAAAAAATTAAAATAATTTAATATGTTCAAATAGTATAAAACAAAAACAAATCTACTATAAAGCTTTAAAAATTTTAAATAAAAAAAAAAATTAAAATTTTAAAAAATTTGCTAGTGATTTTATCAAAATTTTTTTTAGGCTATATTTATACTATTTGAAGGAAATAAATATTTTTAATTTTCTTCTTTTAATTCAATATAAAATGTTTTTAGAAATTAGAAATACAATAGGGTCTATATAAAATATTTTGGAAAAAAATGAATTTCTTAATCTTTTAATTTAAAAGATTTTATTTTTCAAAAGTAAAAATGTATCATTTTTAAAAATAAATGAAATAAAAGAAGAAATTTTGCCCCCCTCCTAGAGGATGCCAGGGGGGGGGGGGGCAATGCACCCTTGCCCCCCCCCCCGTTCCGACGCCTATGTAAATATTGACAAGTTTTTATGCCTTTGAAGTGGCGGAAAGCCAATTTAATCGAGATATGTGCTAAAATAACGAAAATTTTGAAGAAATACGAGGACCACATTGACCACAAAATGTATTACTTACTTTTTTTGGAATTTTTCTGAAGGAACCAAGCGCCATTAACCCAAATCTGAGATAAAGGCCATTTCATTTGCACCAATA
>JAKCPI010010935.1:0-10490 GCA_023213315.1 Euborellia annulipes | reverse complement strand
ATATTTCGCTCGGTGAATTATAATAATTACAAACTAACTATATTGAATTTTCATAATCCTTTTGCTTTGAGAAACCAAAGGAAATAACAGTTTTTAATCTTGAAAAATTTCCGTGTAACCTGATGACCCCGAGACGTTGATTGATCAATCATGTTGGAAAGAAGAAAAATTTTTTTTTTTGGATGACTTGCTCATTTCCAATGATGCATTGGTGGAATAAAAAAATTTGAGAACATTATTAAATGGAATTGGAAAGAAATTGTGGATTGCTTGTTGTTTTTTTTTTTTTTTTTGGATCTATATTCTCGTTTTCATTTACATAACATCATTTCTCCGTTCAATTTTAGTCAATTTATATGTCAAGAGATAATATCAGGGATGTTGTTGGCAGTTTCTTCACCCGGCCCAATATGTCTTGGTCACAAGTCAGAATGAGAAAAATACGCCATTTATGAAATCACCACGGTATGTGGCTGAAGAAGAGAGGTGGAATTATACTCGAAACTGTTTTTGTCGCACGGATAAAATATTCCCTTCATTCACATTCAGGTCATGTTAAATATGATAATGTACGAAATGGTCCCCTGATGCTAATCCTTTCGAAGATTAATATCCTTAAGATATCAAACAAGCGATTGCGCACAGATCTTGATTTTATTTAATGTGAGAGGTAAATTTAGGACGCAAATTTGTTTGTATTATTGTATATCCAAGGGCGTATTCTGGGTTAACGAGAGGGTGGAGGAGTTAAAAATTTACAAAGAATATTTATTCATAAATATTTCAAAATACGGGGTCTATTTAGACTTTTCATGGAAGAAATCAAGGATATTTATTTAAAACAATTATATACCATTATATGAATAAATATATCTAATTCACACCCGAGTAAAAATGATTAAAAATTATCGAGGGATCCACAAGCCTGCAGCCAATCTGCATAATGAACCTTTAGGGACATAGAGGGATATACACTGGTCACTTTCGATCTACTATATGTGTCCCTGGTGTGGCGTAGTGAGCTTAACTCGCGCCCGGGGCACAATACCTTTTTAGCCCCCCCCCCCCTATTCGAAAAGATTCGAAAACCATATAATATTTAATGTAAAACATACAGAATTATTATTATATTAAACTAGCACTAAATTTAAAATATATTTTCTAGAAATCAATTGTAATAAAAATAAAATTTATCCAGCAATGTTTTGTTTTGCGGACCATTTGGTACCCCTTTGTGAGTAGCGCCCGGGGCATGATGACCCCTCTTGATCCCCCCCCCTCTCGCTACGCCGCTGGCGTGTGGATCCCTCGATCATTTTTAATTATTTTTACTGCGGCATATATTCATTTTAAAGTATATATGGCCTCAGATGCCAAAAATACTAAAAAAAAAAAAAAAAAAAGGTCTCAATATAGGAGAAATAGTCTCGAATGGGAAATTAACAATTTTTCTGTTCTCTATGTGAATTTATTTTAAATTTTTTAGGTCACATTCCAGATTTTTTTTTTTTTTTGAAATAGGAAGAAAGGGTGAGTTCGTTGCCTTAGGAAATTTAAAACTTTCGTCTCCGATGACACAAAGAGAAAGAAAAGGAGGGAAAAACAATCGGGATGAAAGAGATGAGAAAAGAGTGCAGCATGCATGGCTTCTTTATATCTTATATTGCAGAAAAAAAAAAATTATAATATTATAACCCATCAGTTATTTTTTCGTAATAATTTTTGAAGGGCTTGCATTATTATATATCAAATAATTATATTTTTCATTAACCTTGAACTAGCAAAAAAAAAAAAAAAAAAACATTAAATAACTTATAGTATATCGCATTGATGTTATTTAAAAATATAATTATTCTCTTCTATAATTAAGGTAAACGAACGCCCCCATATTACCTTTTGAAAAATTTTATTTACTTGTTTTTAATAACAAATAAATCAAATGAATTTGTTTTTTCTTTTGAAGGACGAAATGTTTTTTTTTTTTTTTAGACAATTACCGAACTAATAATTGTTTTTTAAAGTAGTGAATATTATTATAATTTTTTTTTTTTTTTTTTTAGGTCCACTTGAATTTTAATTGAATGAGGAAATAGTCCCACAAGTGTTTTGAGAAATCGCAACAATTTGATAATTATTAATTAAATAACTGTAATGACATTCAAATTTTTATAGAATTTCTAAGAAAATTTTATTTCGCAATAAATATGTACTCAGTTGAATTCTCATTAAATAAAATATATGAAATTTATCCACAATGTACAGTGAGGGACAATATAAGTTGCCCCGAGAAGTCTACCTAGCTTTAGAGCCCTGCGGGTAGGCAACCATTTACGGAGGTCAGTCTATTGAGTTGCCTTAAAAAGGACATTCCCTTACAATTCTATCAACTATTAAAATCAGAAATCATAATTTAATTTGAGCAGCGAATTGATCTGATTTTAAAAATATGGCTTCCTTAAGGTCTCGAGGTGCTGATTTTAATTAGTTCCAGCGGTCACAATTTTGAGGCTGTCGACCTCAAATTTTTTTTTAATTAAAGCTATTTAAAATATCTACAACTTATAGAAGCCCTTTTTTTGATTTTCAAAAAAAATCTTTTTTTAGATTAATCAAAAAGATATTTTAAAAAAATACGGTTTATATCTTATAGATAATTAAATTAGTAATCATTGTGTTAAAGCCTTTAATTAATTAGCTGGAACCTTTCAAACGAAATGGAATAAATCCCTTGTTTTCCTATTGGAAAAACTAACGCCATCTCTTGCCTCCTAGAGTAACCAGCCTCTGAATCAGCTAATAAAGGTTTTTCGAGACTCGCCCCTTAAGGTTTAAAAACGTGAAAAAATGAAAAAATTTCAGATAGCAATTGCGTCAATAATTAAAATTAGATATCTCGCCACGAACTTGTTTCTTATCTTAAATTTTTTATTATTATTATTTTTTATTTATATGATCGAAACGTCGCTGATGCAAGATTTCAGAATTTTCAAATTAATTTTTCAGCTCTTCCTTCCATAGAGCCAATGTTATGCTATGGGGATTTGCATGTTAATCCTGATTCAAAAGGGAAACTTTATACACATTTAAAAAAAAAATTCCAATTCTATGAAATTTTTTATTTATTTAGGATTCTCTATTGTATATGAAATATCCAGATTATTTATTTCCGCAGTCAACATTTAAAATACAAGTTTGGAATTAAGATGCTATGGGAAACTAAATATATCTCGACTCAAAGAAATCTGGTGTGCCTAGCACAGTACAGAACTTTCTCTTACCGAAGGGCAAGGGTGTGTGTTGTAACACCAGTCACACCAGATTTTTTATATATAAGTCTAATATTTTAACCTGGAAAATTACCGGACTACTTCTGGCTTCGACTATAGATAATAAAATTTGTCAATATTTTATTTGATATAAAATACACGTCACGCTTTTGACATTATCCCGCAACTACGGACAACTCATTTCGTTGATATTTTATTTTTAATAATAATTTTTCATTTGAATTGCATTTTTACCCAGGTGAATTTAATTTACCGGAAAAATTATGCAACAGCAGCATCAACTATTATTAATAAAATTCCATCATTTCAACCGTCTTAATTGAATTCCCCGGGAGAGGGGGGTTGATTTTTTTTTTTTTTTTTTTATTTAGGGTGCGAAAGCAACTTGAGCCTCACACACTTTGCACACGCGTGTTTTTTTTTTCTCATGTGTATGCATGAGAAGACAGTAAAAAGAGCATCAAAGGGTGAAAATCTCTTGTGGGGTGGTGGAGGCTGGTGTTCACCCCCCGTGAAGGTGTTACATTACGAGTTACATTTATAGAAAAGAGAAATGAGGGGGTGCTTTCATCATTGGAGTTTCCCTCTCGCCAGAAAGACTCCCCTTCTTTGCGAACCGTTATTCGTTAGCAAAAATAACAGCTCAGAGGGGGATGTTTGTTTTTGCAATAAATTTTTGAATCTCAACGAGTTTATTTAATCTGAAATTTGGTCATTTTTTAAACTTCTGGAATAGGGTATATCAGACTGTTTGTTTATCATTTGTGTATTTACTTTTCTCTCTGACTTATTAATAAATTTTCTGGTGGTCTTTTGTGAATACTTAAATATGTAAGATAATATTAAACATAAAGTTTTTACTTTCTCTTACCTCTATATATATGTTAATATATATAGAGAGAGAAAGTATTGGATTCATGTCAAAAATTCGATGTCGAGATTTTGATGGATCTTCACGTTTTGAGATCCCCTGATTCCAAAAAAGTGGTTTTCGCGACATGGTCTGTCTGTGTGTGTGTGTCTGTGTGTCTGTGTGTCTGTGTGTCTGTGTTCAATTTTAAGCATGAAGGAATTGAGCTACGTGGATGAAATTCTATATTTAACTTAAACACCCCCCGGGACCGGAAAAATAAGCTTTTAATCAAAATCGGCCAAAGATTACTAGTACTTTACTGATGTACTTTTTCAGTTTTTTTCGATTTTCTCAAAATTTGCTCCAACGATTTTTTTTTAAATTCAAAAATCAATTATTTTTTAGATGCTCTTTAAAATGTATATTCTCATTTTGCGATTGAAATCTTCTGAAGACCACTTTACTCTTGTATTTCATAGGGAAGATAGGAGAAATGGTTGCCATGGTAACAAAATATAAATATTTTCCCATACTTATAAATTTTACATCTGAATTCAAATGTTCCGTACTGTCGGGAACTAAATATATGTCGACACAAAAAATCTGGTGTGACAAGCACAGTACACAACTTTCGATTACCGAAGGTAAGAGAAAGTTGTGTGCTGTGCGCCAGTCACACCAGATTTTTTTTTTTTTTTTATAAAGTGAAACTTTATTTTTATCGACATAAATTTTTTCGCTCTTCTATCAGCATGTCGCGTTACATGTCGTGACGTCAAGCCGTAACGTCACAAGCCGAGACATAAGTCGTGACGTCACCAACGACTCGACCAGGTTTCTTTGCATAGACTCCGAAACTACTGGTCCGATTTTCATTTTTTTTTTTATTTAAGGTCTTTTTTGACATCGAAGGCAATAGACCCCTTCACTATTTTATTTCAATTGGATTGATAGACAACGGTCGAAAGTTTATATCTTATTGATTTTTTAACTTTGCCCATCAACCGTTGGTTGGACAGGTAAAGTTAATGTAATCGTAAAAAAAATGGAAATTTTTTTGAAGCTTCCAAAATGCGTTTTGAGGTCCCCTGAATCCATTTAAGTAGTTTTTGAAATGATGTCTGAGTGTGTGTGTGTCTTGTGTGTATGTCTGTGGTAATTTTTTTCGTCAACGAAAACTCAAAAACTATTCATACAATTGTTTTAAAATTTTGTACACATAAACTAGGGATAGAGGCCAAGAACTGATAAGCTTTTGGTAAACATCGGACCATCAGGGGACGCTCTAGAGGGGCAGCCAATATTTTTTTTCTTACATCACCTATATTTTTTTTATATATTTTGAAACTAGACTTTCTCCCGAGTAAAATTCTATATAATATGTAAAACATCGGACCATTAGGGGGGCTCTAGGGGGGGGGGGGGCAACATTTTTTTCTTGAATAGTGTGGGTGGGCAAAGTTGTGCGCTCGGCTTAGTAATAATTTAATAATAATATTTCGAAGGTTTATATTAATAGATATATTAGAAGAAATGTAAAGAAATATAATATATCAATTTTTCGATGTCGAAATATTTGAAAGGTTTGTAAACAAAAACCTTTTTTTTACTTTTTTTAATAGTTTTCTTTCATATAATCGGCGCCACAAGTGCCTAATGTTCTCAATAGTGCCTTGAGCTTAGGCAACCAAAAAGCAAAGCCGTCGGAAGTGTTGTCTTAAAAGTAGCTTTGCTCCTTCAGTTGTATTTTAAAAAAAAGATGACCCACGGGCGTTGGTGTAGTGGCTAGCGTGTTGGCTTTCTATACCAAGGATCGCGGGTTTGGATTTCAGGCAGTCGATTTTATTTAAGCCATTTGGATACCAAAAAAAAAAAAACAACAATAATATATACTGTATCGTTTAGTCTTATATGATCTAAGTTGATGAAAAGTCTGTGTGTATGTGTGTGAAAATGTGAGTGTGTGTGGGAAAAAAGTGTGAGTGTTAAAAAAAAAGATGATTTATTTATTTAAAAATATTCGTTTGTTTGACTAAAATCAAGGCTCCATTCTTGTGCACTTGTGGCACCGTACTGTACACTACTAGTAATTGAAATCAAACACAAAAAGTACTACTACTTTTTTCTTTTGTATGCCAAAAAAAAATTTGAATTATAGATATTAAAATAAATAAAAAATTTATTTTTTGAGACTGGGAATTCCTTTTAAAAGAAAAATGACACGATTTCAAGAGAGAGAAAATAAAAGCATTTCAAGTTCATCTTATTAAATTTAATGAAGCACTAAAAAAGAGAAAAAAAAGGAGCAATATCTTTCTAGCTTTTCTCAGGAATAATTTATCCTCTTATTATGGAAGTTAGTTTTTATTTATATACTCTGCCAACTATACTTTTTTTATTTTTATCGTGATATAACATTATCGCGGGAATTTCACCTTTGTTATAATAATTAAAATTAATAAAAAAAATTTTCATTTAATGGAAGATTCTAAAATAAAAATGAATCTCATTATTTTTACGACCTTCTCTATTTAAAACTTCAGAACCTTGATTCGTTCGTAAAATTATTTCCTTAAATTAAAGGCAAAGGCGCCAAGTTGATTTTTCCCTCCCTCCCTTCTTATGTTTACATACATTCAAGTGTTTTCAGTTTGGAATTAGATGCAATTTGCGTCGGGCGTTGGTTCAAATCCATAAATTACCGATATCTTATTGCATTTTTGAATTTTATATTACCTACGTAATTTTTTTTTTGTTAACCCCTCCGGCTGAATTTTTATTGCACATGAATTTTTTGAATTCCGCTTTTACATCGGGAGTCAAATCCAGGACCTTCTATTTAATTTAAAATCTCCCAAGGACTTTAAAAAAAAAAAAACAGTCTATGACTAATATTAAAAAAAAAACATTTATTTAGACTCACAAAAAAAATTGTCGCAGCCAGGAATCGAACCTCGAATTGGTGTCCGACAGAATAGTGCTCTGAAAAAATAAAAAAAAAAAATTATTAAAAAACTTAATTGGAGAACTATTAAAAAACTAATAGACTAAGTTTATGTTTAAAATTATTGTTATTCAAGAGAAATTATTTAGGAATATTAAAATATAGATTTTTACCTTATTCTATCTCAACAATTAACTCTATAAATAAAATAAAAATAAATACTTGAAAATAACAAAATAGTAAAAATAAAAAAATAAATTTTTTTTCTATTAAATTAACATTTTTTGCTCTAATTTTCTGGAAAAAGAAAAAAAAGGCGAGTAACTTTTGTTTTAATGATTTTACTTGTTTGTTTATGTGTGAACATGATTGTGTAAGGATGAAACGATAGACAAGTCATTTACTAATAGATACTTTTCTTTCGATACCAAGTACTTTTGTCATCGATACTGTCTGAATCGAGTACCAAGTAAGTATCGGTCAAAAATACTCGTATCGATACTCTTCACGGATATTCAACGTACGCGAATTGATTAGTTGTTAGGTCGGAGGAACATACATAATACATACATACATTTGTTCTTATTTACAATAGAAATAAGTGTAATGGTTTGTACCACTGTATTTTAATTTTTATTATTGGAGTGTTCAACAGCAAAACACTTTAAGTACTATATAGTACCTACAGCTACATCTAAAACTGAATTTTTTTTTTCAAGAACTTGATGTTTTATGCCTGTGGAGATTTAATCAAGATTCGCAGGGACTTTGCAGCCAGGAGATTAAATAAAAAATATTTTATTTAATTTCTATTTGCCGACGTTTCGGTCTCCAATCACGACCTTCATCAGGGCAAATATTGTCAATTATACACGAGCATAGGTTTTTTTTTAATATTCATTGCAATTAAAAATATACAATTTCGTTTTACTTTGATATGCACAAAAATATTATCATATAGGCCTACTTGCTACTCGGAGGTCTCCGATGTTGAAGGTCGTGATTGGCGACCGAAACGTCAGCAAATAGAAATTAAATAAAAATTTTTTTTAATCTCCTCTCTGCAAAGTTCCTGCGAATCTTGATAATATCAGAACTTTCTGCTGTTTTTTCTCAACTTTAATTGTACGAAAAAATTGACCGATACGAGTAAGTATCGATACTTTTCAATCGATACCGAGTAGGTACTCGATACTTTGCGACCGATACCAGTATCGAGTAAAAGTATCGATACCTCACTGGTATCGTTTCATCCCTATGATTGTGTAGGTAAAACTTAGCAAGTCGTTTATAATAGATAGGCTTTAACAGGTTCTAATGTCATCAATTGTCTTAGAAAAAAAAAAAAAAAAACACGATGATTTTCTTCACGCATTATTTAAAGTATTATCTAATTGAAAATTATTTTTTATGATTTAAAAATATTTTAATTTTTAGTTCATTTCCTTTCACACTCTTTTTTTTTTTTTAATTTGATGTTGATATAATAGACCGAAACGTTGGACGGGTAAATAAAAAACCACGCTCTTTTAATTCACTTTATGTGATAATTTATCAAATATGAAGGAAAATAAAAAATTAGGACTAACTCATTTTTCTATAAATTTTATTTTACAAACAGATTTTATTTTGTTTATTAATTAAATTCCATATATTTTCATTTTATTTATATTCTTAATCGATGATAGCACCACCCAGTAGATTTGCGGATATATGCTGCAAATAAAATACAAGGGCTCAGTGGCGGATCCAGAGGAGTTTCTTCGGGGCGGGGGGGGGGGGTAATCTGGTGTGACTAGTCGCACAGCACACATTTTTTCTTATTATCGGTAATTTAAAGGTGAATTCTGTAGTTGTTTACCAGAATATATTGCTTTTTACAATCAATTATATAACTATAGACATTTTTTCATTTTAACTACGCCCACATAAAATGGGGGTTTATTAATTGTCTCCCACATCTTCAAATTTGAAATGCCTCTTTCATTTTCTAATTTATTGTTTTTTAATAAAATAAACACATTTAGGCCTTGATATCGATTGAATAACTTGGTATATAAAATATTCAAGCTAAAACAATGAAATTTTAGTCTCAAAACGTTCTGAAAATAATTAAAAATCGATTTTTCATATTTATTTTGACATATTAATTTTTTTACTTTCTCTTAAAATTCAAAAATCAATTATTTTTTGATGCTGTTCTCATTTTGCTTTCTAAATTGTTTGAAGACCACCATGGGCGTAACTAGAGATTTTGGCTGGGGGGGGCATGCGGACCAGCTATCCTCCGGTGGGCCTGGAAAGCCCATATTTTCTTCAATTTTCTTGGGGGCAAGGAGCTTTCTGGGAGGGGGCCAGCCCCCTCCGCGGCATCCCCCTAGTTACGCCCATGCCTCCCCGGCTGACGCGAACCCGTCGAAAGCGGGGCCCGCGGCTAAATATTATATCAACAAGTCCATTCTCTTCACGTGTATGCGCATTCGGGAATATTCGGCTCTCATCGGCAAAACTCGGCTCGGCTCGAAATCCCGTCACATCTCGTCTTATTAGGTGTCAGTTGTCATAATGCTTTAAAACAAAAAATTTGTTTCAATCGCTATCAACTCATTTTATACACATCATCATCACTTTATTTTATTTATTCCAGTGATCCCATCGAATTCCAGGTATTTTAGTTATTTTTTCTTTATTTGATTAAACTTCTCTTTGAAATTGTCATTTACATCAAAATTAAAAAAAAAAAATTCATAGGGCCTATATACCTTGAAAATAGATTCAATTCATTTCTCTTATATGCATTAGGATCACAATTTTATAAATAAATTTAAGCCCTCGGGGCTTGGGTAGAGGTTAGCGTGCTAACCTCGTATACCAACCGTCGCGGGTTCGGACTCAGGCAGTCCGATGATATTTTATTTAAGTCATTTGGATGCCAAATGACTTAAATAAGATACCCCTGAACCCTAAATAATATATATTCATAACGGTTATCGTCAAAAGTCTTAAATGGCCTAAGTTGCCGAAAAGACTGTATGAATGTGTGTGTAGTTGGAAGTGTGAATGAGAAAAAAGTGTGAATGTTTTTAAAAAAAAAAAATAAATAAATAAGAATTTATATATTGAGAGAGTCGCCCACGGGGCGTGGTGTAGAGGATTAGCGTACTAGCCTCGCCATATACCAAACGTCGCGGGTTCGGACCCCAGGCAGTCCGATGATTTTATTTAAGCCATCTGGATACCAGATGGCTTAAATCAGCCCCTGAACCCCCTAATATATATAAATTCATAAATAGCGGTTATCAATAAATGTCTTATATGGCCTGAGCTGCCGAAAAGAAGACTGTGTGAATGTGTGTGTGTGAGTGTGAGTATGAATGAGAAAAAAAGTGCGAATGTTTTTAAAAAA
>JAKCPI010010934.1:0-12241 GCA_023213315.1 Euborellia annulipes | reverse complement strand
GCTTAAATATATATATTTACTTGCCTACTTTATCTACATATATTTAAATTTAAATATTTCGCTCGGTGAATTATAATAATTACAAACTAACTATATTGAATTTTCATAATCCTTTTGCTTTGAGAAACCAAAGGAAATAACAGTTTTTAATCTTGAAAAATTTCCGTGTAACCTGATGACCCCGAGACGTTGATTGATCAATCATGTTGGAAAGAAGAAAAAATTTTTTTTTTGGATGACTTGCTCATTTCCAATGATGCATTGGTGGAATAAAAAATTTGAGAACATTATTAAATGGAATTGGAAAGAAATTGTGGATTGCTTGTTGTTTTTTTTTTTTTTTTTTTGGATCTATATTCTCGTTTTCATTTACATAACATCATTTCTCCGTTCAATTTTAGTCAATTTATATGTCAAGAGATAATATCAGGGATGTTGTTGGCAGTTTCTTCACCCGGCCCAATATGTCTTGGTCACAAGTCAGAATGAGAAAAATACGCCATTTATGAAATCACCACGGTATGTGGCTGAAGAAGAGAGGTGGAATTATACTCGAAACTGTTTTTGTCGCACGGATAAAATATTCCCTTCATTCACATTCAGGTCATGTTAAATATGATAATGTACGAAATGGTCCCCTGATGCTAATCCTTTCGAAGATTAATATCCTTAAGATATCAAACAAGCGATTGCGCACAGATCTTGATTTTATTTAATGTGAGAGGTAAATTTAGGACGCAAATTTGTTTGTATTATTGTATATCCAAGGGCGTATTCTGGGTTAACGAGAGGGTGGAGGAGTTAAAAATTTACAAAGAATATTTGTTTATAAATATTTCAAAATACAGGGTCTATTTAGACCATTCATTCAAAAAATCAACGATATTTATTTAAAACAATTATATACGAATTCATATGAATAAATATATCTAATTCACACCCGAGTGAAAATGATTAAAAATTATCGAGGGATCCACAAGCCTGCAGCCAATCGGCATAACGAACCTTTAGGGACATAGAGGGATATACACTGGTCACTTTCGATCTACTATGTATGTCCCTGGTGCGGGCATGTGTATCCCTATGTGTCCCTGATGCGGGCATGCGTATCCCTATGTGTTCCTGGTGCGGGCATGTGTATCCCTATGTGTCCCTGATGCGGGCATGCGTATCCCTATGTGTTCCTGGTGCGGGCATGTGTATCCCTATGTGTCCCTGGTGCGGGCATATGTATCCCTATGTGTCCCTGGTGCGGGCATGTGTATCCCTGTGTGCCCCTGGTGCGGGCGTATGGATCCCTGTGTGTACCTAGGTTCACTATGTAGACTAACTGATGGCTTGTGGCAGTGGTGTAGTGAGCTTAACTCGCGCCCAGGGCACAATACCTTTTTACCCCCCCCCCCTATTCGAAAAGATTCGAAAACCATATAATATTTAATGTAAAACATACAAAATTATTATATTAAATTAGCACTAAATTTAAAATATATTTTCCAGAAATCAATTATAATAAAAATAAAATTTATCCAGCAATGTTTTGTTTTGCGGACCATTTGGCGCCCCTTTGTGAGTAGCGCCCGGGGCATGATGACCCCTCTTGATCCCCCCCCCCTCGCTACGCCGCTGGTGTGTGGATTCTTCTATCATTTTTAATTATTTTTACTGCGACATATATTCATTTTAAAGTATATATGGCCTCAGATGCCAAAAATACTAAAAAAAAAAAAAATACTAAAAAAAAAAAAAAAAAAAAAAAAAAATAGGTCTCAATATAGGAGAAATAGTCTCGAATGGGAAATTAACAATTTTTCTGTTCTCTATGTGAATTTATTTTAAATTTTTTAGATCACATTCCAGATTTTTTTTTTTTTTTGAAATAGGAAGAAAGGGTGAGTTCGTTGCCTTAGGAAATTTAAAACTTTCGTCTCCGATGACACAAAGAGAAAGAAAAGGAGGGAAAAACAATCGGGATGAAAGAGATGAGAAAAGAGTGCAGCATGCATGGCTTCTTTTTATCTTATATTGCAGAAAAAAAAAAAATTATAATATTATAACCCATCAGTTATTTTTTCGTAATAATTTTTGAAGGGCTTGCATTATTATATATCAAATAATTATATTTTTCATTAACCTTGAACTAGCAAAAAAAAAAAAAAACATTAAATAACTTATAGTTTGTTTAGATATCGCATTGATGTTATTTAAAAATATAATTATTCTCTTCTATAATTAAGGTAAACGAACGCCCCCATATTACCTTTTGAAAAATTTTATTTACTTGTTTTTAATAACAAATAAATCAAATGAATTTGTTTTTTCTTTTGAAGGACGAAATGTTTTTTTTTTTTTTTAGACAATTACCGAACTAATAATTGTTTTTTAAAGTAGAGAATATTATTATAATTTTTTTTTTTTTTTTAGGTCCACTTGAATTTTAATTGAATGAGGAAATAGTCCCACAAGTGTTTTGAGAAATCGCAACAATTTGATAATTATTAATTAAATAACTGTAATGACATTCAAATTTTTATAGAATTTCTAAGAAAATTTTATTTCGCAATAAATATGTACTCAGTTGAATTCTCATTAAATAAAATATATGAAATTTATCCACAATGTACAGTGAGGGACAATATAAGTTGCCCCCGAGAAGTCTACCTAGCGTTAGAGCCCTGCGGGTAGGCAACCATTTACGGAGGTCAGTCTATTGAGTTGCCTTAAAAAGGACATTCCCTTACAATTCTATCAACTATTAAAATCAGAAATCATAATTTAATTTGAGCAGCGAATTGATCTGATTTTAAAAATATGGCTTCCTTAAGGTCTCGAGGTGCTGATTTTAATTAGTTCCAGCGGTCACAATTTTGAAGCTGTCGACCTCAAATTTTTTTTTTAATTAAAGCTATTTAAAATATCTACAACTTATAGAAGCCCTTTTTTTGATTTTCAAAAAAATCTTTTTTTTAGATTAATCACATTAAATAAAAGATATTTTAAAAAAATACGGTTTATATCTTATAGATAATTAAATTAGTAATCATTGTGTTAAAGAAAAATTAATTTTTTGCCTTTAATTAATTAGCTGGAACCTTTCAAACGAAATGGAATAAATCCCTTGTTTTCCTTTTGGAAAAACTAACGCCATCTCTTGCCTCCTAGAGTAACCAGCCTCTGAATCAGCTAATAAAGGTTTTTCGAGACTCGCCCCTTAAGGTTTAAAAACGTGAAAAAATGAAAAAATTTCAGATAGCAGTTGCATCAATAATTAAAATTAAATATCTTGCCACAAACTTGTCTCTTATCTTAAATTTTTTATTATTATTATTTATTTATATGATCGAAACGTCGCTGATGTAAGATTTCAGATTTTTCAAATTAATTTTTCAGCTCTTTCTTCCAATGTTAAATCGCGGGTATGTTAATCCCGATTCAAAAGGGGGGTCCCTTTTGGAACTTTATTTGCATTTAAAAAATAATTTTCTAATTCTATGAAATTTTTTATTTATTTAGGATTCTCTATTGTATATAAAATATCCAGATTATTTATTTGCGAAACAAGTTCGTGGCCAGATATCTAATTAAAATACAAGTTTGGAACTAAGGTGCTATGGGAAACTAAATATATCTCGACTCAAAAAAGAAATCTGGTGTGCCTAGCACAGTACAGAACTTTCTCTTACCGAAGGGTAAGGGTGTGTGTTGTAACACCAGTCACACCAGATTTTTAATATACAGCTAACAAAGTCTAATATTTTAAACTGGAAAATTACCGGACTACTTCTGGCTTCGACTATAGATAATAAAATTTGTCAATATTTTATTTGATATAAAATACACGTCACGCTTTTGACATTATCCCGCAACTACGGACAACTCATTTCTTTGATATTTTATTTTTAATAATAATTTTTCATTTGAATTGCATTTTTACCCAGGTGAATTTAATTTACCGGAAAAATTATGCAACAGCAGCATCAACTATTATTAATAAAATTCCATCATTTCAACCGTCTTAATTGAATTCCCCGGGAGAGGGGGGTTGATTTTTTTTTTTTTTTATTTAGAGTGCGAAAGCAACTTGAGCCTCACACACTTTGCACACGCGTGTTTTTTTTTCTCATGTGTATGCATGAGAAGACAGTAAAAAGAGCATCAAAGGGTGAAAATTTCTTGTGGGGTGGTGGAGGCTGGTGTTCACCCCCCGTGAAGGTGTTACATTACGAGTTACATTTATAGAAAAGAGAAATGAGGGGGTGCTTTCATCATTGGAGTTTCCCTCTCGCCAGAAAGACTCCCCTTCTTTGCGAACCGTTATTCGTTAGCAAAAATAACAGCTCAGAGGGGGGATGTTTGTTTTTGCAATAAATTTTTGAATCTCAACGAGTTTATTTAATCTGAAATTTGGTCATTTTTTAAACTTTTGGAATAGGGTATATCAGACTGTTTGTTTATCATTTGTGTATTTACTTTTCTCTCTGACTTATTAATAAATTTTCTGGTGGTCTTTTGTGAATACTTAAATATGTAAGATAATATTAAACATAGTTTTTTTTTTTTTTTTTTTTTTATTTAAGGTCTTTTTTGACATCGAAGGCAATAGACCCCTTCACTATTTTATTTCAATTGGATTGATAGACAACGGTCGAAAGTTTATATCTTATTGTTTTTTTAACTTTGCCCATTCGTATACCAAAAGTCGCGGTTGACCCCAGGCACTCCGATGATTTTATTTAGCATTTGGATACCAAATGACTTAAATAAGAATGCCTGGACCCCTAATATGTATAATAATCATTAACGGATATCGTTTAAAGTCTTAAATGGCCTGTTGCCGAAAAGACTGTGTGAATGTGAGTGTGAATGAGAAAAAGTGTGAATGTTTAAAAAAAAAAAAAACTTTGCCCATCAACCGTAGGTTGGACAGGTAAAGTTAATGTAATCGTAAAAAAAAATGGAAATTTTTTTGAAGCTTCCAAAATGCGTTTTGAGGTCCCCTGAATCCATTTAAGTAGTTTTTGGAATGATGTCTGAGTGTGTGTCTTGTGTGTATGTCTGTGGTAATTTTTTCGTCAACGAAAACTCAAAAACTATTCATACAATTGTTTTAAAATTTTGCACACATAAACTAGGGATAGAGGCCAAGAACTGATAAGCTTTTGGTAAACATCGGACCATCAGGGGACGCTCTAGAGGGGCAGCCAATATTTTTTCTTACATCACCTATATTTTTTTTATATATTTTGAAAGTAGACTTTCTCCCGAGTAAAATTCTATATAATATGTAAAACATAGTGTGGGTGGGCAAAGTTGTGCGCTCGGCTTAGTAATAATTTAATAATAATATTTCGAAGGTTTATATTAATAGATATATTAGAAGAAATGTAAAGAAATATAATATATCAATTTTTCGTTGTCGAAATATTTGATAGGTTTGTAAACAAAAACCTTTTTTTACTTTTTTTAATAGTTTTCTTTCATATAATCGGCGCCACAAGTGCCTAATGTTCTCAATAGTGCCTTGAGCTTAGGCAACCAAAAAGCAAAGCCGTCGGAAGTGTTGTCTTAAAAGTAGCTTTGCTCCTTCAGTTGTATTTTAAAAAACTTAAAAAAGATGACCCACGGGCGTTGGTGTAGTGGCTAGCGTGTTGGCTTTCTATACCAAGGATCGCGGGTTTGGATTTCAGGCAGTCGATTTTATTTAAGCCATTTGGATACCAAAAAAAAAAAAAACAACAATAATATATACTGTATCGTTTAGTCTTATATGATCTAAGTTGATGAAAAGTCTGTGTGTATGTGTGTGAAAATGTGAGTGTGTGTGGGAAAAAAAGTGTGAGTGTTAAAAAAAAGATGATTTATTTATTTATAAAATATTCGTTTGTTTGACTAAAATCAAGGCTCCATTCTCGAGCAACACACTTGTGGCACCGTACTGTACACTACTAGTAATTGAAATCAAACACAAAAGTACTACTACTTTTTTCTTTTGTATGCCAAAAAAAAATTTGAATTATAGATATTAAAATAAATAAAAAATTTATTTTTTGAGACTGGGAATTCCTTTTAAAAAGAAAAATGACACGATTTCAAGAGAGAGAAAATAAAAGCATTTCAAGTTCATCTTATTAAATTTAATGAAGCACTAAAAAAGAGAAAAAAAGGAGCAATATCTTTCTAGCTTTTCTCAGGAATAATTTATCCTCTTATTATGGAAGTTAGTTTTTATTTATATACTCTGCCAACTATACTTTTTTATTTTTATCGTGATATAACATTATCGCGGGAATTTCACCTTTGTTATAATAATTAAAATTAATAAAAAAAATTTTCATTTAATGGAAGATTCTAAAATAAAAATGAATCTCATTATTTTTACAACCTTCTCTATTTAAAACTTCAGAACCTTGATTCGTTCGTAAAATTATTTCCTTAAATTAAAGGCAAAGGCGCCAAGTTGATTTTTCCCTCCCTCCCTTCTTATGTTTACATACATTCAAGTGTTTTCAGTTTGGAATTAGATGCAATTTGCGTCGGGCGTTGGTTCAAATCCATAAATTACCGATATCTTATTGCATTTTTGAATTTTATATTACCTACGTAATTTTTTTTTTTTGTTAACCCCTCCGGCTGAATTTTTATTGCACATGAATTTTTTGAATTCCGCTTTTACATCGGGAGTCAAATCCAGGACCTTCTATTTAATTTAAAATCTCCCAAGGACTTAAAAAAAAAAAACAGTCTATGACTAATATTAAAAAAAAAAAACATTTATTTAGACTCACAAAAAAAATTGTCGCAGCCAGGAATCGAACCTCGAATTGGTGTCCAACAGAATGGTGCTCTGAAAAAATAAAAAAAAAAATTATTAAAAAACTTAATTGGAGAACTATTAAAAAACTAATAGACTAAGTTTATGTTTAAAATTATTGTTATTCAAGAGAAATTATTTAGGAATATTAAAATATACATTTTTACCTTATTCTATCTCAACAATTAACTCTATAAATAAAATAAAAATAAATACTTGAAAATAACAAAATAGTAAAAATAAAAAAATAAATTTTTTTTTCTATTAAATTAACATTTTTTGCTCTAATTTTCTGGAAAAAGAAAAAAAAAAGGCGAGTAACTTTTGTTTTAATGATTTTACTTGTTTGTTTATGTGTGAGCATGATTGTGTAGGTAAAACTTAGCAAGTCGTTTATAATAGATAGGCTTTAACAGGTTCTAATGTCATCAATTGTCTTAGAAAAAAAAAAAAAAACACGATGATTTTCTTCACGCATTATTTAAAGTATTATCTAATTGAAAATTATTTTTTATGATTTAAAAATATTTTAATTTTTAGTTCATTTCCTTTCACACTCTTTTTTTTTTTAATTTGATGTTGATATAATAGACCGAAACGTTGGACGGGTAAATAAAAAACCACGCTCTTTTAATTCACTTTATGTGATAATTTATCAAATATGAAGGAAAATAAAAAAATTAGGACTAACTCATTTTTCTATAAATTTTATTTTACAAACAGATTTTATTTTGTTTATTAATTAAATTCCATATATTTTCATTTTATTTATAATAATAATAATAATAATAATAATAATAATGCTTTATTCATTTTAAAATATTCCTTTTAAAATTGATACATTGCTAATTAGACATTTCAAAGCTTAAGACATTGGTTTTATTTAAACCGTATGTCTGGTCAGAGATACATTTAATTTTAAGTTCATTTGTTTTCATGAGAAGTTGAATTCCTGCACTAGGCTCCATCTGAACTTCCATGCTTCAGCTGCGTACTCCGCCAGGGCCCTCCAATCCAGTCCATTTAAAAAATCAAAGAATTCCTCTCTTGAGAGAAATCTTTTTTTCAGCCATCTTTGCCTGGCATCCGCCAGGATTGGACATGCCGCCACGAAGTGAAAAATATCTTCTCTTTCATTGCAGTTGCAGAGGCTACATCTGTAGTCTCTTCTCAGCCATGGCTTATAGTTTAGGTCGACTGCCTCTCCTCGTAGCTTCATGATCCACCTAATGTCCTTAGGCCTGAGACGCTCAGACATATAGCCATTCTCCCCCAGGTTCCAATTCAGTGTTTTGTATATTAGATGGAACTCCGCTGAGGCAGCATCTTTCCTCGCTTCTTCCATGTAGTCATCTCCCAGCCGTTGAACAATATCCTGCATCATAAGCTTCCAGTCCTGATACGATACTTCATCTTGGGGTATTGTTATGTCCCATTTGCTGGCTAAATTTTTTAGCTCTTTGAACCAGGCAATATCTCTTCTTATGATTTCTTTGGCCAAAACTTTAGGGTATCTATTCTCTGGCATTTTTAACACCTTGAGTATGTAGTTGACATGCAAGCCCATTGTATATGTGTGCATAGCTGTTAGTCCTGTTTCCAATCTTAAGACGTAGTCGGGTGTATTATACGGGAGACGAAATACCTTTTTCACAAATGCCTTCAATAGTTTTTCTGGGTCTTCATATTTTTTATATCCCCATATTTGCCCAGCATAGCACATAATCGATCTTGCTACCGCTGTGAAGGTTGCATATTTAGCTGAGAGTGGTGTTCGATCGTTGTTAATTATTATATGCAGTCCCTGATGCAATGCCATCTTAGCCGAAGCTAGTTTTTCTTTTAGATGAGGGAGGAAGCTCAGTTTTGGCGTTAGAGTCACTCCTAGATATTTATATCTATTAACGATTTCTACTGGGTTGTTCTTGAATTTCCATTTTTCTACTTCACTCAATCTGCCTCCCTTTCTGAAGACCATTATTTTGGATTTTTCCAGGTTGACTTTTAAATTCCATAGTACGCAGTATTTCTCTAAATTGTTTATCATTTTCTGGAGTCCCTCTCTAGTCTCACTGACGATCACTAGATCGTCCGCGTATAGGAGAGTCCGGATATTGAGATCCCCCACCGTTACTCCTCCCTCCAGAGCGTCCCCAAGATCGTCGATGAACAACGCAAAGAGTAAAGGGCTGAGGAGGCACCCCTGGCGAAGCCCGGTCCCCGTCCTGAAGTCATCCGTGACGCCACCATTAGTCCACACTCCTGATTTCGTGTCCTTGTTCAAATTCTTAAGGCACCTCAACACCTTAGTAGAAAGACCTTTGCACGACAGTTTGTATAGTAGTGCTCTTCTATCCACGGTATCAAAGGCTGCAGTCAAATCCACAAAGAAGCAGTACAATTTCCCCTCTCTCTCAAGGGTTCTGATCTGCACGATGCTCATCAGATTAAACAGGTTGTCCATAGTGGAATATCTCTTCCTAAATCCCGCTTGTGCTTCATCCAACAGGTTATTTGCCTCTACCCAATTATTTAGCCTCTGCAGGATCAATCCCGTGAAAAGTTTAGAAATTGAGTTCATAAACGAGATTCCCCTATAGTTTCCTGCTATATTTGGATCCCCCCTCTTGAGTATTGGGCATATTATTGAAGTGTTAAAGGTCTGCGGTATTCTTCCAGTTTCATAAATTCTATTAAAGATATTCAAAAGTTGAATCTTCATTTCTTGAGGTGCATACTTATAAAATTCAAAGGGGATTCTGTCATATCCTGGTGCTTTATTTATTTTTGCTTTACTTAGGACCAAGTTTAGTTCCGCTAAAGAGAACTCAGAATCCAGGTATTGGTCCTCAATATAAGGTTCCGCAGTAGATATATATGATACAGAAATTTTCGGGTTCAGCAGATCCCTAAAATGATTCAGCCATGCAGTAGGGGTTATATTACTGCTGTTTAATGTCTTCTTTGATGTCCTGAGTTGATTAACTGCGTTCCAAAATTCTTTTGAATCTTTTGCCCTTAATAGTTTTTCTTCTACTTCTTTCCTATATTGTATTTTACTCTCTAGGCAAAGTTTTTTGTATTCTTTATTCGCTTCTATATAATTCCGTCTCGCAGTATCTGTATTCAACTTTCTAAATAACCTAAGAGATTCAAGTGCACGTTTTCTAGCCTTAAAACACTTTCCATTAAACCACTTGTTTTTTCTTATAAAGCCACTTTTGGTATCTTCTCTCGCAGACGCCGCTTTTGAAATGCATCTTCTGATTTGTTCAATATCCTCCTCACATGTGTCATGTTTTCTCTCACCTAGTTGACTATTATTTAGTTCTGCTCTAATTTTACCAGCAAAGTTTGCCTCATCGTTTTTGGTCCATATTAGTCTTGGTAGTAGGGAATTGTTTCTCGTATTTTCATTCTTTTCTGTGTTTTGACCCTGCAGCGACAGTATTAATGGCTGATGATCAGAGAATAACTGGGCGTCGATCCTAAAATCGTTAATCGTCTCAAGACAGCTGCCAGATGCAATGCCCAAATCATTTACAGATTTACCCATGCTTCCGATGAATGTTAATTCTCCATCAGCATCACTTAGTGTTCGACCATTTAGCACAATTAGCCCAAAATCCTGACACAATTCTAATATTTTTCTGCCTCTCTTATTTATTGTTTTATCCTTGGATTTTCTTTCTCGTTGTATTCCTTCTCCTAACGAAGGGAAATTCACCTCCTCTTCAAGTGTTTGCTCTTCCCCAATTCTGGCATTAGTATCTCCTATTATTATTAGACTTTTCTGAGAATTGTTATTTATAAAGTTGTAGAGGTCAGAATATTCACTTTCCCAGTTATTACAATTTATGTATGTTGGTATTATATAAAGCTCTTCCTCTAGGTTCAGTTGAAGTTTTATAAGGTGGAAACTGTCCACGTATTCAAAGGCAGCGTATTTTAAGGCTGTTTCTTTATTTATTCCGATGATCATTCCCCCACTGGCTCTTCCAAATTTAGATCTCCTCACTGCATCCCTCCACTTGATCAAAAAATTTGGGAAATATTTATTTGCAATTTCTCTATCAGTTGTGAAAGTTTCAAGCAAGATGATAATATCAAATTCCCTGACATAGCCGAGGAAAGAGTAATTATTAAGTTTGTTTTTGAGGCCAGCAATGTTATAACTTAGTACATTTAAAATCCTTTTACTGTGCTTTTTTGGGTCTGATTCTTTCTTCTCTCCTCCTATAATCCTAACGAGTTTTTTGGCTCACACTTCACAAGCTCCCTCCCCTCCTCTCCGTCCGTCAGGGCAAATAATACTCTATCGATTTCTAATCTATCTTTTCTCAAAAAGGATCTTTTGCCTTCGCTTCTTGCTTTTTTTAACCAAGGTATCAATTCCCTTCTTCTCCTTCTTACTTCCTCTGGATAATCATCGTCTATGTATATTTTACTATTTCTTCGCTCATTCCTCTTCTTAATTAGTTCCCATTTCTTTCCAGGATTGATCAGCTTAACCTTAATAGGTCTTTCCCTCCCTTCAAACCTTCTTCCTATTCTATATGCTTTGACCACTAAATTCTCCTCTATCTGTAGATCCTCCCTCAAATACGCTTTCACTTTGTCATAAGTTCTGCCCGAGTCTTCCATCTCTTCTTCCGCCATTCCTCTAATGATAACATTATTCTTCCTCTCATTTTCTTCCTTCATTTCATTCTTTTTCTCTATCTCCTCCAATCTTTTTTTCACAGCGTTTAATTCTTTTTTGACATTTTCCACTTCCTCTTTTTGGGTTTTTCTTTCAATTTCCATAGTTTTCTCCATTGAGTCCAGTCTCTCATTAATTTTGCTCTGCTCACTTTTTATTTCTCTTACTTCTGTCAGAATCTGCATTAAAATGTCTCTATCCATGTTTGAAATTCCCTCCGGCGTCCCCTCTGCTCGTGGTCTTTTATTATCTTGTGCGGCCGGTGGAGTCCTTTGCAGTCCACCTCTTTGGAATGGGTTGCCCGCCGCTGCCAGAAACCTGTCCATTTTTTCTTGATCTGCGCATTTTGCCTTATCTTGCTTCGGCGGCATGGCTCTCCCCGTTCCCCAATGCTGCTCGCTCACCTGCCTTGCTACTCCTTCCTCGTCCCCCCGATTTATCCACTCGCCGTCGCCTCTGCTCGCTCTAGACTTCTCTCCCTCCCCTCTATTAAGCCCGGGTCAAAGTCCAAATTTCTAATTTCTCTTCTTTTCCCCTCTTCTTTTTTCCTTTTACTTTTTCAATAAATTCAAAATTTCTCACCCTTATCCCTGTTGTATCTCGAAGACCATTAGACGCACTTGCAGGTAATTTCTTAAGGATTCTCTTACTGAAGGTTTCATTCACATCGGTTCAGTAAAGCCCATCAATACTCGGTTCAGAACGGGAGCACCAAAAATTGTCGACTTCTC
>JAKCPI010010933.1:0-33518 GCA_023213315.1 Euborellia annulipes | reverse complement strand
AATCGACTTTGAAGACGATCAAGATTTCCGAGTTGTTTAAGTTTGGATAATTTTATTTATATGTAAACAGTGTCTGGTGGCCGTGAGAGTAAGCGCAACAGTCTTGAAAACAAGGAGTCGCTAGTTCGATGCTTGTTCGGGACATTTTTTTTTTTTATTTCAATTCTCTATCCGCATATACATACAGTATCTCTCATATTAACATTTATAAAATTGAAATTAAATTAACAAATATTTTTTCAATATAAATTAACATCTTTTATTTTTAATTACCACTCGTTACACACTGAAAATACGAATATTTATAATAAATTGAAATTTGGTATAAAAATTAAAAACTATACTACTAAAAACTACAGTTTTCACCGCCGTGTTGTTTTATCGACTAAAGTCTTATATGGCCTAAGTTGCCGAAAAGACTGCCTGCATGAGTGTGTGAGTGGAAAAAAGTGTGAGTGTTTAAAAAAAAAAAAAAGATATATGAAAATATATGCAACGAATGGTCTTATTTAACAATAAGATGTTTTTAATTTTTATACCAAATTTCAATTTATTATAAATATTCGTATTTTCAGTGTGTAACGAGTGGTAAATAAAAATAAAAGATGTTAATTTATATTGAAAAAATATTTGTTAATTTAATTTCAATTTTATAAATGTTAATATGAGAGATACTGTATGTATATACGGATAGAGAATTGAAATAATAAAAAAAAAATGTCCTGAACAAGCATCGAACTAGCGACTCCTTGTTTTCTAGACTGTTGCGCTTACTCTCACGGCTACCAGACACTGTTTACATATAAATAAAATTATCCAAACTTATAGAACTCGGAAATCTTGATCGTCTTCAAAGTCGATTTTCTTGAGTGTTCTTGAGTAGTGCATCGTACTGCTTTGGGAAATTGATGCCCAGATACTAATCTTCAAATCCTATGAGTTTGAAACAAATCGGTGACCCACAACCCGTGGGGACTCCTTGTAAGAGTTGTCCAGATAAATGTATTTTAATTAATTATGAGGAAGAGTTTTTATTTTTTATTTTAAATATTTGATTAATATATTTTTCAATTATTTACACCCTAAGAAAGCGTCATTTTAAATTTTATTAAAATCGAATGAAAAATAAATTTTAGGGGGGGGGGCAGGGGGGTGATTGAACTTTCTGAGGTCTAAAATACCATTTTTCAATTATTTACACCCTAAGAAAGCCACATTTTAAATTTTATTAAAATCGAATGAAAAATAAATTTTAGGGGGGGGCAGGGGGGTGATTGAACTTTCTGATGTCTAAAATACCATTTTTCAATTATTTACACCCTAAGAAAGCGTCATTTTAAATTTTATTAAAATCGAATGAAAAATAAATTTTAGGGGGGGGCAGGGGGTGATTGAACTTTCTGATGTCTAAAATACCATTTTTCAATTATTTACACCCTAAGAAAGCCACATTTTAAATTTTATTAAAATCGAATGAAAAATAAATTTCAGGGGGGGCAGGGGGGTGATTGAACTTTCTGAGGTCTAAAATACCATTTTTCAATTATTTACACCCTAAGAAAGCCACATTTTAAATTTTATTAAAATCGAATGAAAAATAAATTTTAGGGGGGGGGCAGGGGGTGATTGAACTTTCTGAGGTCTAAAATACCATTTTTCAATTATTTACACCCTAAGAAAGCAACATTTTAAATTTTATTAAAATCGAATGAAAAATAAATTTTAGGGGGGGGGCAGGGGGGTGATTGAACTTTCTGAGGTCTAAAATACCATTTTTCAATTATTTACACCCTAAGAAAGCCACATTTTAAATTTTATTAAAATCGAATGAAAAATAAATTTTAGGGGGGGCAGGGGGGTGATTGAACTTTCTGAGGTCTAAAATACCATTTTTCAATTATTTACACCCTAAGAAAGCCACATTTTAAATTTTATTAAAATCGAATGAAAAATAAATTTTAGGGGGGGCAGGGGGGTGATTGAACTTTCTGAGGTCTAAAATACCATTTTTCAATTATTTACACCCTAAGAAAGCCACATTTTAAATTTTATTAAAATCGAATGAAAAATAAATTTTAGGGGGGGGGCAGGGGGGGTGATTGAACTTTCTGAGGTCTAAAATACCATTTTTCAATTATTTACACCCTAAGAAAGCCACATTTTAAATTTTATTAAAATCGAATGAAAAATAAATTTTAGGGGGGGGTCAGGGGGGTGATTGAACTTTCTGAGGTCTAAAATACCATTTTTCAATTATTTACACCCTAAGAAAGCCACATTTTAAATTTTATTAAAATCGAATGAAAAATAAATTTTAGGGGGGGGGGCAGGGGGGTGATTGAACTTTCTGAGGTCTAAAATACCATTTTTCAATTATTTACACCCTAAGAAAGCCACATTTTAAATTTTATTAAAATCGAATGAAAAATAAAAAAAATAAAATTTTAGGGGGGGGGGGGCGCAGAGCGGAAAAATCTTTTCAAATGTCGAATTGTTAGGGGGAGGAAGAGTTTTTATTTTTCATTTTAAAGATTTGATAAATATATTTTTCATAAAGCGAGTTAGATCCTGTTTTCCAATGCTTTGCTATGGGGTAATTGATAACCCCCAAAAGGGGGGTTCCCTACCCCTAATTCGATATAATGATAGCCTAAAACCACCCCCGGAAAATTCCCTACCCATTAAAAAAAACTCCATGAAAATCGGTCCAGTAGTTTCGGAGTCTATGCGTTACAAACAGACAGACAGACAGACAGACAGACAGACAGACAGACAGACAGACAGACAGACAGACAGACAGGATTGTCTTTTATATAATAGTATAGATGGTTCTGGAAGTAACGTAGTAATAATTTGAATCTCTTAAATTTTTTGGAAAATTAATTATAATCAAATTTCTTCAATATGGGAACACAAAATCAACAAGTTGGCTGGCAAAATAGAGAGGTGATTAGTAGCTCTGAGAGCCAGCTTTCCAAAAATACCACTAGGGCGGTGGGAGGAGCTACCCAACTGCCTCAGCCAATCACGTGATTCTAGCCGAAAGTTATAAATACAACCGAGCCTGTCTCTCACGATTCATATGGGACCAAGACACAGTGAAGATCAAGTCAGAAGAAATACAACACTACAAGCCAGCGCAAGAGATCTCTTCAAGAAAACAAAAGTCCTTTTCAGGGCTCTTTATATTCTTTGCTTTTAACAAAAATAAGTCAGATGAAATATGTTACAAGCCTACAATTCAGCGCAAGAGATATCTTCAAGCAAACAACAAATTCTTCAAGAAAACAAAAGCCCTTTTCAGGGCTAACACCATTTTTTTTTTATCACCTTTCTTTCTTACAAAAATTATGCTCCTTAAAAAAAAGTCCTTTTAAGGACTAATTAACAAAAGTTAATATGCTAAAATCACCACATTCACTTTCTCCATCTTTATTTTGAGCTGTTATCCTGATTTTTTCTATTCTAATACTCTTAAAGACCCCGAATAACGTCTATTAACACTTTCTGCTTTGTGAGTTTATTTTATTTAGATTGTTTATTAAGTAAATTTATTCAATAAATTATGACAAATATTCAAAAATTAATCCATTTTTTAAGAAAACCTAATGTAAAAAAAAATCATGAATTTTCGCTAACAAGTAAGTCGATTTTTCACTCCTATTTATTTATCAATATAAATTTTGTTTTGTTGATTTATGTTTCTGATTGTCTAAAAAATTAGTCAATGTATAACTAAAGAGTTCTCACATAATTATCATTTCTTAGAAGTACACATTTTAAGGGGTATAGTATGTGGAGAACCTCAACATCCGCTTCACCGCAAGAATGAAGAGCAACCAAGAAGACGTCATCAAGAGGATCGCCGAAGACGCCGATGCAAAGCCATACGGCAAACGTCACACCGGAAGGATCACAGATCCCTACGGTGACGCCGCAAAGGGGTTTTTTAATAAATAATTTTCCCCTTCTCTCTCTTTCTCTTACAGCGTCCCACAAGACAGAGCCCTCCCCCCCGCACATCAGTGGTCAAAGTGGCAACACTAAAACCACAAAAACATACATTGTATTAGGATTTTAGGGATGTTTTATCTGTGATGTTAGTTTTAAGTTTTAGAATTAGTATCCCTCCCCTGATCATTGTAAGCCCCCCAATTTTTGTTTATTTTATTGTAAATTAGTCAAAATAAATTCTTTCAATCAATCAACCTTTTGTGTTGTCCCCAGTTGGTAACCTCTCTTGAATTCAAGATTCTTCCTTAACATTTTGACACTTGCATTGCAACAAGAAATATTCCTAATTGGAAATAAACTTGCCCCGCCGAAGGCGAGCAAGGGGTCCAGGGGGCGCAGCCCCCTGGCTAGGCGGAAAGCCCGCCGAAGGCGGGCTTTGCGACTAGTAATTTTATATATCTTGAATTCTAATATATTGGCGGAAACTGCCTTCGGGCTTGGTGTAATTGGTAGCGCGCCTGCCTACACAACTTTCTCTTACCTTCGGTAATCGAAAGTTGTGTTCTGTGCTTGTGACAACAGATTTTTTGTGTCGAGATATAATTAGTTTCCGATAGCAAGTTTGCGAGTTATGTCTGTGCTTAAGATTGGGCAAAATTGCACTCCCCTGGAGTCGAACCAGGACCTCCACGCTTTCGCGGCGGGTGGACTACCCTTATCCTAGGGCGCACAACATCTCGCATCCGCCTATTATACTAATAAAATTAAAATTTCATTGACTAGAGAAAGATCTTAAAAACTGCACGCCATCTATCGATCGTTCTCTAGGCAATGAAATTTTAATTTCATTAGTATAATAAACGGATACGAGATGTTGTGCTTATTGGGCCCGCGCCCTAGGGTAAGGGTAGTCCACCTGCCGCGAAAGCGTGGTGGTCCTGGTTCGACTCCAGGGGGTGCAATTTTGCCCAATCTTAAGCACAGACAGGCCCGGAACTACGAGATTTTTTAGGGGGAACAAAATTTAATTTGCCGCCCCCTCCTTAAAATTTTCTATACAAAATTCATATCATTTTACTTTTTTTTTTTAATAAATTTTTCTTTAATTGCCGCCCCCTGATATCTGCCGCCCCCACTGCCCCCCCCCCCCAGATCCGGCCCTGAGCGCAAACATATCTCGCAAACTTGATATATTAAACGATATATTGACTGACTAATGAACTGTCTATTTGAGCATTGAATGAAAAAATTCCATCCTTTTCAAACAAGGCTTTACCTAGCAGTAGTTAATATTTAGTTTCCGCCGATACATTAGAATTCAAGTTTTTTTTTTTTTTTTTTTTTTCATTTAGGGGTGATCAATTTATTTATTTATTGATGAAAATACATAGTATCAATGGCTACCGGGGGGCGTTCCACACGCTGATTGCCCGAGTCCCCAATCCCCCGCCGGGCTTGGCGTCACTTTACCGCAACGATTGTGGTGACTATTGCTCTTCTCCGTTGCCAGGCTAGAATTCAAGTTGTAAAAATCTGGTGTGACTGGTGCACAGCACACAACTTTCTCTTACCTTCGGTAATCGAAAGTTGTGTTCTGTGATTGTCAAGGGCGGATACAAGGGGGGGGGGGTAAAGGGGGTAATTACCCTCCCCCCCGAGATTTAAAAAAATACCTTTTTCCGCAAAAAAATTTATTTTTAATGTAAAATTTTAAAAATTAATTCTTAAAAACTTGATTTGTATTTATATCAGGGGCGTATTTAAGGGGGGCGAGGGGGCCCCCCTGAAAAAATTTCTATATACGCCCTTGATTTATATTCTGCCAATCAAGTACAGAATGTGCCTTTAAATTACCGAAATTATGAAAAAATAGTGTGCTGTGAGACGAGTCACACCAAATTACCCCCCCCCCCCCCGAGAAACACCTCTGGATCCGCCCTTGGTGCTTGTATATATTAACATATATACAATATATAGAGGTAAGAGAAAGTAAAATATATGGCCACATATCCAGCCCACTAAAAGTATACTAATCCTTTCTCGGGGTTTAGCTTACCTTTATATAAACATCATTTCCTTCTTTAATGGTTAAATAAATCTGAAGTAAAATTGCACCAGAACAAATAATAAGAAAATATGCTGCTTCTTGATCATTTGAACTATTCTTTTCAGAATCATGCTGTTAATAGAAATTCAAAAAGAAATTAAATGCTACAGCCCTGGATTGATTGTAGACTTCTATTGTTAAGGTTCGTGTACATTGTAGATTTTTTTGCTAGATTTATGCCGGGTTGCAAGAACGTATTTAACGGCTCGTTAAACGCTTTTTGTCGGTTTAAACCTTCCGCTAAATAATTTTGGGTTGCAAGAACGTATTTAAAGATGATTGGTTCTTAAAAGCTGTATTTAAACTAAAGGTTGAAATTCGGACCTTTAAAATTATAAAGTATCCACTAACCTGATTTGTTTCATTAAAATAAATAAGAATTTAGTGACTATATTATCACGCGAGAGAGGTAGGATAGAAATACATTAATTTAATTGAGTTTTCTTTAGTTTCTGAAACGTATTAAGCGATATTATTAATTATTATAGATATTCATTTGATGAAGAGAAAAAGTGAGGTTATAGTATATTCCCAGTTTCTTTATAATTTAACATCTGACAGTCAGAGCAACCAACGTATTTATTATTTTTATTTTACGATATTTAAATATTTAAACATTTTTTGTTTTGTAACCTAATATTAACAATTAAAATTTAAAGAATACAAATATAATTACTATTTTTATTTCTTTTATAATTTTGGTACTATTATAAATTATACAATTTGACAATGCGCCCTTGCGGTCAAATGGCCAACTACATAGAAAGCTGTCATTTTCGGGGGCCCAATCGTTTTGCATCTATCTATATATCTTAACAGTAGGGAATAGTTAACGGTTCCTTTAAAGTTGCTTTAGCAACAGCCTATAATTTTAAAGCCCAAAGCGATGTTTACTAACAGACTTTTAAATGTTTACAGAACTGTTTTCTTGCAACCCGGCATTATAGTCTCGCTAGAGCTAAATATTTTCCTTGCTTCTAAAATAAATGTTTTTTTTTTTTTTTATTTATTTTGCCCATTTGGCCGGAGGCCATTGGGCTAAAAAGTTTACAAAAGATATACAGTAAAAATATAAAAATACACCATGCAAATACAATAAAAAAATCTCAATACAATGCCAAAACAAAATAAAAGCAATATAAATGCAATATTAAAACAAAATAAAAACAATATTAAAACAAAATAAAAACAATATCAATACAATATCAAAACAATATAAAGGCAAAATTGTAGAAATTATTTTTTGTAGTATTCTATTATAGTATGATTTTTGTGTCTATTAGAAACGAATGGATCATTGTGAGTTCTTGGTGCTTAGGCTGCTTAAACAGTTGCATAAATGATGTAGGATCGCGAAAATGCGGAATGATGGAGTTTAGGTATACGTTTCTTGGTCTATTGTAATTTGGGCATTGAGCTATTAGATGGAAAATAAATGGTTAATACAATTCCTACTTACCACAATTAACAAATAAGAATTGAGTCCCACTATAAGGGAAAATTCAAAGCATTGGAAAAAAAAATCTAAACCAATTGCTTTTTGTATTTTCTTAGATACTCTAAAAAAAAAAAAAAAAAAAAAAAAACAATTACTTAACAATATAAAATTTAAAATATTTAACATGTGTATCTTGGGGGGGGGGGGGGGGGGCCGAGTGTCTTTTCTCTTCTCAAGCCAGAAAAATGTATTTCAATTGAATTTCGGCACCAAATATATACAGAATTAGAATAATATTAATTGTGATTTACCTTAATAACACATTGTGATATTTAACGCACTGCTTTAAATTCACCTCCATTGAATGCAAATTACAACTTGTCGATTTTTCTATTTCCAAAGACAAAATATGAATATGAGCTTTCAAATATCTTAACATAATAATTTTCACACTATCACATCCTCCGTTAACTAGCACAAACTCCAAGCCACCGACAAGTATGAGACTTATAGAGAAAAAGTATTGCCAAATCTGTCGAGTGATCCAAGGGAACCAGAAGATATTTCCATATTTAAAATAAAAATTAGGAATTTCAATTCGACCAAGTTTGAGTTCTTCTTCGCTTGCTGGTGGATAAAATAATAAACAAATCCATCCTAAAATAGTTCCATATATTGCTGCTATATAAACTTTTAAATGTCGATGTATCGTCTCATTTATTGCATTAATTTCGTTACGTTTTTCTTCAATGGAATGATTTCCAAAATTTTGATATGCTTTTGCGAATAGCTCGAAAATTTTTTGAATTCTCTTAGTGTGAAATATAACATTTATTAACTGAAACAAATTAAATATTTTAGATTTTATTCATAGCCTAGATAATCTCATATTATATACCTTAACTAAGCCATTTATTAATATTAGAAAACCTAAAAAGCTACTTAAAAATTTCGAAGGATCATTCATGTTTTTAATACTAAACATTCCTGCTGAAAGGCAAAATAAAATACATAATATGATGGCAAAAACCTGCAACAAAATGAAATTTATTAAATACGAGTATTATTATAAAAATCTGGTGTGACAGGCGCACAGCACACAACTTTCTCTTACCTTCTGTAATTGAAAGTGTTTTGTGCTTGTCACACCAGATTATTTGTGTCGACATAGATTCAGTTCCCGACGATATATTAGAATTCAAGATGTAGAACACCCCCCCCCCCAACCCCCGTGACTGAGATGCTAGAGTTGTTGATAAATATCAATAATGATAGTCTTAAAGACCACAGATCCCAGGCACTCCGAAGAATATTTATTTAGATCATTTGGATACCAAATGGAATAAATAAATATACTTGGATCCCCTAATATACCGTATATAAATAATTTTGTATCGTTAAAGTCTAATGCCCAGTTGCACCAACATATCTCAAGTCTCAAGCTCGTCTTACATCTTACATTTGAACTTAGAGTGTTGCACCAACATTTAATCCGAACTTAAGTCCTCTATTTGAGCTTACATCTCAAGTAGTCAAATTTCACGACTTAAGTCCCTCCCAGCCAGAATTCGTAACCTAAAAAGAGAATTGTGACATTTTATCTATTCAACTATCTATATAATCCCTTAGAATATATTTTTTTTTTAATTAATCAATCTTATTGTTATTATTTAAAAAAAAAAATTATATTTTCATACTGCCTGTCAAGAATTTTTAAAAAATATACCAGGTATATTTATATTATATATAAAAAATTCGAAATAAAATTTGTTGAAGCATAAACGGTGTGTAAAAGTTTAAACTGTTTTTAATCGCTATAAATTGGTTTTTAATTCAAGATATTAATAGAAAACGTGAATATTGGTGTGGATGGAGCTGATCGGAGGTGAAGATTTTGATGTCTGCATAATGTTATAATTGACAGAGAAGGTTTTGAACATAACCTCGTATTTTCAAAATATATCTATGTCAAAATTCACTATGATTTTAAATAAATATATTAAATATATTTTTACTGTTAAATTTATTAATATATTAAATTAAATTAAAATATTAGCCTAAATTAAATTATTAATTTGTTTATTAATTAAATAAACCCATTATTAAAAATATAATATATTATATTAAATATTTTAAATAGATATTAAAAATAATAGATTTAAAAGTTGATTGAATTGAAGTGGCAGAAAAACGTCAAACAAAAAGTAAGTAAATTTATTTATTTTAAATTTAAAAAAAAAATACTGTAGATTAACTTACAATTTGTTTGTGTTTTTTTGTACCATTTCATTCAATAGTTTGTCTAGAAAAATATATTATGAAAATTTTTCTCTTTTTTTATTCCCCAATGAGGGAGGACCTAGAAATACTTCACTTATTAAAATTTGTTAATATTTTTTTGTTGACAGAATTTGATAAAACAGATTAAGCTGATTATTTATTTATTTATTTTTATTTTGGTCAGATTTTGGTTAGCAAATATGTTTTTTGTTGTCCTGCAGTGCCGCCTAGTGGCTAATTTGTAACAAAAATGCGAGGTTGCCAGATGTTGTTTTTTCTTAAAGGCAGCTTGTGTAAAGCCCGTCGTACACGAGGACATTTTTTAAGCAATTTCTGGCGACATTTCTTGCTCCATAAAAATGGCTTGAAAAAATGGCCTGAATTTCTAGCTTGAAAAAAAACCTGTCATACACGAGGACATTTGTATTTTTGGGGCCAATTCTGCGCAGACACGTGCGCAGTTTGAAAATTTAAACTGACAGCTGAATCAAAAACTTTTTTAGGTTAAAACTATAAGAGGCCCTTAATATATATAGAAATATATATTTATTAATAAAAATAATATATAGACATACCTCTTTTTGAAAAAAATAAGCTAAGAATTGTTTTTTAATATCTATACAAAGGATTTTTGGTTTCTTTAGATAAATAATAAATATTATATGCACAATGAAAATTTTATTTATTTAAAATTTTGTTAATCATAAAACTAAAATATAAAGAAATGAATGCATTCATATATTAATATTATACAAAATATAACTTGATTGTGATTTCCAAGCCTCATGATTATGGTTTATAACCATCTGAACTGAATGTTCAGTCGAAAATAAACCTGCAACCAAAAAACTACCGTGTTTTATTTTATTAACTATCAACATCTCAGTTCATCATAAAAAACATTTCCACAATTTAAATTTAAATCATAATTGTTTGTTCAAATTCATCTAAAATAAATATTTTAGTTATTATCAAAGATTATATTCCAAATGAAAATTTAAATAAATATTAGTTATTTAAAACAAAGTATTCATTTACCTTATAAATATATAATCTAGATTTTGCTCTTCTTTTATTATAAACTATAATTTCCAAAAAAGAACTGCAAAAAAATATATTTTTTTAATTATTATATTCCAAGTGAAAATTTAAATAAATAATAATGTTATTTATTAATAATTTAATTTAATAATTAATTCTTACCTTAATTTTATTTTCCAAATGAGGTGTGTCTATATATTTTATATTTTTGTGATAATTTGACAATATAATTATTTTAAAGATCTGTCAACTGCTGTCAAAAAGTGAAAAATTCTAGGTTATGATAACAACAAATTTCCAAAAAGCGGTGTTGCCAGATATGGTCGATTTACTGCGCACCCTCTTTGCGTCGAATTGGCCCAAGAAAATAGAACACGGGCTATTTTTCTGGCGCGATCAGACAACTTTTCGTCATACACGGAGACATTTTTCTTGACCGAGAAATGTCTTCAAACGGCCATTTTCGACGCGTTTGCGTTTGTGCGCATTCTGATTGCGCCGATTTGGCCCGAAAAAATAGAACAAACATTTTTTTTCAAGCCAATTCCAATTCCAATTCCATTTTTGCTGTCATACACGAAGACATTTTTATGGAGCCAGAAATGTCGCCAGAAATTGCTTAAAAAATGTCCTCGTGTACGACCAGGGTAAGATCATTTGAAGATTCATTGGTGCAACGTTTTAAATCTCAAGCTGAGACTTGAGTTCAAGACGGACTTGACCAAGCCAAGATCTGAGACTTGTTGGTGCAACTGGGCATAAATGGCCTAAGATGCCGAAAAGATTAAAAAAAAAAGATGTAAAATTTATAAACGGACCTGTGGCTCAAGGCTAGATTGAAATAAAAAGGGGCAGAATCTAAATGTCTCAGATGGCGAAAAAGACCTTAAATAAATTAAAAAAAAGAACACTAAATGGCCTCAGTAGCCGAAAAATTAAAAAAAAAGCATATTATATTAAAAAATTTGAAAAAAGTCAATCATAAAAGTCGCTTTTTGCAAAGAAGGGCAAAAAAAGTTTCAAAAGTCGTTTTTGAGAATCTCAAAAAACGTTTCTTTTTGTGAGATCAGTGGAGATATATATATCTAAGGAAATCTGAAAAGGTCTCAAAATTGACAAAAATCGAAAGTCTTTTTTCCCCCTCTAGTCATCAATATTGCTAGAAGCGAAAAATCTAAAGAAGAGGAGGAATAATAAAAACAGTCCCTTCCTCGCTCTCACAACTTCAATTTATTGCAAATATAATTATTTCTGTCTCTCTAGAGGAAGCATCCTCTGTGCCTTTTTGAAAGTTCTCTGCAAGGTTGTCACAATATATAATATTTTCGAAAATTTCTTTTTTTTTCCTCCTTATTTTCCTAATTAGTGATTCGCAGCTGTGCACTCATACTGAATAGAAATTAACCCGAAAAAAAAACGAATTATTCACCTGATAAATTGAATAAAATCCGCTCGCGTTTTCGTTCTTCCAGCCTCCCATCAGATACAAAACTTTCAATAATAATTTTTCTCCAAAAGGAGGCTCATTTTGAGAATTCACTTCACCCTCTTTCTTCTGGGAGTTCATTTTAACGAATGACATCGAAAAGCTGACTTGCTCTCGCATTAAAAATGTAAAACTTTAAAAAAAAAAAATTAATTGAAAATCGTTATTTTATTATTCAATCAAAATCTAATTACTTGGATTTATTTTATTTATTCTAATACAGTATTAATGACATCATTATTTTAAGATATTAGTATAAAAAAACTGAAGGGAATTTTCTATTAGAAAAATAATACGAGAAAAAGTGTTTTTTTTTTTATAAAAAAAAAATTTCTTTTCATCAAAATTTGAAAAAAAAAATCTGGTGTGACTGGCGCACAGCACACAACTTTCTCTTACCTTCGGTAATCGAAAGTTGTGTACTGTGCTTGTCACACCAGATTTTTTGTGTCGACATGTATTTAGTTTCCGACAGTAGGGTACAATTGAATTCAAGATGTAAAATTTATAAGTATGGGAAAATATTTATATTTTGTTACCATGGCAACCATTTCTCCTATCTTCCCTATGAAATACAAGAGTAAAGTGGTCTTCAGAAGATTTCAATCGCAAAATGAGAATATACATTTTATAGGGAATCTAAAAAATAATTGATTTTTGAATTTAAAAAAAAATCGTTGGAGCAAATTTTGAGAAAATCGAAAAAAACTGAAAAAGTACATCAGTAAAGTGCTAGTACTTTTTTTTTTTTTTTTTTTTTTTTTTTTAAACATTCACACTTTTTTCTCATTCACACTCACACTCACACACACATTCACACAGTCTTTTCGGCAACTCAGGCCATTTAAGACTTTAGACGATAACCGTTATTGATAAATATACATATAGGGGTCCAGGCATTTTTATTTAAGTCATTTGGTATCCAATTGGCTTAAATAAAATCATCGGACTGCCTGGGGTCCGAACCCGCGACGTTTGGTATACGAGGTTAGCACGCTAACCTCTACGCCATGCCCCGAGGGCTTGTGCTAGTACTTTTTGGTCGATTTTGTTCAAAAGCTTCGTGTCACGTCCCATGGGGGTGCCTAACTTAAATATAAAATTTCAACTTCCTAGCTCTTTTCGTTCTTGAGATATTTTGTTCACAGACACACACACAGACAGACACACAGACAGACCATGTCGCGAAAACCACTTTTTTGGATTCAGGGGACCTCAAAACTTGATCCATCAAAATCTCGACATCGAATTTTTGACATGAATCCAATACTTTCTCTCTATATATATATTACATATATACATAGGTAAGAGAAAGTAAAAAAACGTGATTCCTTGACTATTTTTGACCTTTTTTATGACATTTTAATGACATTATAATAACGTGATGGATGAAAAGAAATGAGAAACCACAAACTCACATATAAAATTACATTTTATTAATAAAATAATTATAAAACACATTATTTTAGCAATAAAACACATATTCCTACACATTGTCTGACACGGGCCCTTCACCCTTCACCAAATCATTTTTTTGTACTGATGATGACCAGGTGTGATGCCGGTCGAAATATCTACTAATTAAAGATGATGTGGGAGGGCCCATCAAATGCTGGCTTTTATTCTCCAGTCCTTTCCTTATAAAAAAAAAATGTATTGAAAATTTGTCTTGAGAGGGCCCGGGGTCCTCAGGGTTCAGGGATATACGGGATTTTAAAAATATTTTTGTGTATGTAGGGGGGAGGGATATTTCAAAATGAGTTCGCGCTCCCCCCTCCGAAAAAATTATTATACACCTCTGATACAAAATGTATATAGACCCTCTTTTCTAGTGACGCCCTAGGCCCCCAAATGTCTCCTGTGTGAGAGGAGTCCAAATGCTGACTTTTATTCTCCGGACTTTTCCTTATACATCTGATCCAGCGAAAATCTTTCAATTGTAAATTTTTTTAACTTTGCCCATCAACCGTAGGTTGGACAGGTAAAGTTAATTAATGTAATCGTAAAAAAAATCGAAATTTTTCTGAAGCTGCCAAAATGCGTTTTGAGGTCCCCTGAATCCAGTGGCGGCGCGTCCACTAGGCAAACTAGGCGGCCGCCTAGGGCGGCAACCTGGGGAGGGGCGGCAAAAAGGGAAAAATTTAAAAAATTGGGGCCGCCCCCACCCCAAAGCCTTCGCCAAAACAAAAAATACCTATTGATTTCCCTAATGAAAAAAATAATTCTAGAAATTCTAGATGAAATATAAGAAAAAATTTTTGTTTTTTCTAAAATCTAAAAAAAAACATATAAATCTTTAATATTAACGAATTTTGTATTGAAATTATTTTTTTATTTCAAGAAAAAAAAAAAACATATTAATAAATTTAAATTCAATCACAAAATATTATTTATTCTAGTTTTCACACTCAAGAAATATATTTTGAAAAATGTAGGTATCTTCTTAAATTTCAGATAGATATTGTTTGTTTTAATGGCTGAAAGAAAAAAAACTTCCAATACCGGAAAAGGAAAGCTAAGAAGGACAAGTTTATTTCAGAACAAAAAGGGTCATTTTTAAAGTATTTACGCCACGAACAAATCAAACAACAAAACACAGCGGTTCAAGAAGAAGCGGGATTTGTTTATGTAACATTATTTTGTGATTGTGTGTGTAAATTAATGTAAAAGTCTCGTTAAGTGCAAAAACAAACAAAATGAGTAAAAAGTGGTGATTTCGGGTAAGGAGGAAAATGGAAACAAAAAATCTAATTTGGAGGGGGGCGCAAAAAAAATATCTTGCCTAGGGCGGCAGAATAGCTTGCGCCGGCCCTGCCTGAATCCATTTTAAGTACTTTTTGGAATGATGTCTGTGTGTGTGTGTGTGTGTGTGTGTGTCTGTGGTAATTTTTTTCGTCAACGAAAACTCAAAAACTATTTGTTCAATTGTTTTGAAATTTTGCACCCATAAACTAGGGTTAGAGGCCAAGAACTGAAAAGCTTTTGGTAAACATCGGACTATTAGGGGGCTCTCTAGAGGGGGGGGGAGCAATATTTTTTTCTTACATAACCTATAATTTTATTTTATATATATTCAAAAACCAGACTTTCTCCCGAGTAAAATGATATATAATATGTATATCATCGGACCATTAGGAGGGCTCTAAGGAGGGGGGCAATATTTTTTTCTTGAATAATGAGTTGTGCGTTCTGCTTATGTTAGTCCGACCCTTTATTTTATCTAAACTTCTTTCTCTTACTGAAGGGTAAGTTGTGTGCTGTGCACCAGTCACACCAGATTTTTTTTTAGATCCTCTCTAAATGTATATTCTCATTTTGGCATTGAAATCTTATGAAGACCACTTTACTCTTGTACTCCATAGGAAAGATAGGAGAAATGGTTGCCATGGTAACAAAATATAAATATTTTCCCATACTTATAAATTTTACATCTTGAAAATCGAATGTACAGTGAGGGACAATATTAAGTCCCACCAATGCGTTTTCTACTTGTGAATATTTCATTATTTAAAAAAAAATATTATATATTTTTAATGAAAACTTTCATAGTTCAAATCTAGAAAATTTCCATTTATTATTTTATTTTGTAAAAACAATCACAAGTAGAATGAGTTGGACTTAATATTGTCCCTCACTATACCGTACTGTCGAAAACTAAAAACATGTCGACACAAAAAATCTGGTGTGACAAGCATAGAACACAACTTGCTGTGCAACCAGTCACACCAGATTTTTAGGCGTAATGTCATACACACCGTATACAGCGGCGTAACCAGCCTTTGAGGGCGGAGGGGGCCAAGCTCAACTAGAGCGCCGTTTTTAAGTTGTAATATAATTTTTAAAGAAATCTATCAATTCTTTGGACAATCTATGGAAAGAATAGGATAAAATCTGGTGTGACTGGCGCACAGCACACAACTTTCTCTTACCTTCGGTAATCGAAAGTTGTGTTCTGTGCTTGTCACACCAGATTTTTGTGTCGACATGTATTTAGTTCCCGACAGTATGGAACATGAATTCAGATGTAAAATTTATAAGTATGGGAAAATATTTATATTTTGTTACCATGGCAACCATTTTTCCTATCCTTCCCTATGAAATACAAGAGTAAAGTGGTCTTCAGAAGATTTCAATCGCAAAATGAGAATATACATTTTATAGAGCATCTAAAAAATAATTGATTTTTGAATTTTAAAAAAAATCGTTGGAGCAAATTTTGAGAAAATCGAAAAAAACTGAAAAAGTACATCAGTAAAGTACTAGTACTCTTTGGCCGATTTCGATTAAAAGCTTATTTTTCCGGTCCCGGGGGATGTTTAACTTAATTGTAAAATTTCAACCTCCTAGCTCAATTCCTTCATGCTTAAAATTGAACACACACCCACCCACCCACCCACACACACACACACCCACCCACCCACCCACCCACCCACCCACCCACACACACACACACACACACACACACACACACACACACACAGACAGACCATGTCGCGAAAATCAGTTTTTTGGATTCAAGGGACCTCAAAACGTGAAGATCCATCAAAATCTCGACATCGAATTTTTGACATGAATCCAATACTTTCTCTCTATATATATATTACACTAGACGCAAAGCCCCGCCTTCGGCGGGGCTTTCCGTCTAGCCGGGGGCTGCGCCCCCTGGACCCCCTTGCTCGCCTACTTATATACATACCGGTACATACATTTTCCCTTTTCATTTTTATATGTAGAGATTATTTTAGCGGTTAATTATTCATGAACTTAAGATTTTTTGTGAATCATATCGTTTCCGGGACTCTCCCGGTACACAGACAAAAAATTTACGCCGATATTTTAGAATTCAAAATGTAAATAAATAAAAAAAATCGTAAACATGGGTAAATATTTATATTTTGTTACCATGGCGCTATCCCTGAGGCCTGATTGGTTGTTTCACACATCGGACACGGTCTTAGCCTTTTATATATAAGTATGAATGATATATACATAGGTAAGAGAAAGTAAAAATCACTAAAAATATTTTAGATGCCCTAGGGCGCCTATGTCGGTATTGAGTGGCGCCAAAGGCTTGAAACGCCTGGGGCGGAGGGGGCAAGCGCCCCCCTTCGCCCCCACCTAGTTACGCTACTGACCTTATAGGAAGGAGGCTGGCGAAAGAAAACAGTTTCTATTAAATATTTGTTTATTAGATATTCTGTACAAACTACAGTAGTAGATATAATATTAACATTTATAGAAAAACTACAATATATCTCTATTACAATATAACACAATGCAGATAATTCTTCTAATATAAATCAATATTTATTCTGTCAATAGAATTGAAGAAATGTTGAATGGTCCTCAATTTTGTGTATGTGTAATAGAAATCAAAATTCCAATTTTAATTCAAATAAAACTGGTTCAATGGACTTTAAAATAAATCCGTGGCTACGAAGGACCATGAAGAAATGGTGACCCTTAATAAAATATCAGGGGGAACCTTAATAAAAAATTCAAGGTAAGAAAAAATTTGAGTATATTTTCAATATATGGCAATTAACATAAATTAAGGATTATTAATTTATTTCTTGCTTTACAGGTGGAAAAATTGAATATATATGAAAGAAATTGATTGAACCAACTTGCTCAAATTATTAATAAAAATAATAAATAAGTATAAAAATGTAAGTAGATTGTAATTTAAATAAATTAGAATAAATGTGAATGTTTTTAAATACAATATGTGATACTTAAGTTGTAGTTGGAGAGCCTTCTTAAAATGATGAGATGAGTCACTTCGTTGCTGTTTCTCGTGGTGTCGTTTATTAAAGAGTAGCCATACATGAAGGTAGTGATAATCGAATCGGTAATATTTGTACAGAGAAAAGTATCGTAAAATCAGATTAACGTTGTGTTAAATATGGTATAGTAATGCTTAAATATTGTTAAATAATGTTAAACGTAATGTTAAATGATGTTAAACCCAATTTGGTAACACATAAAATATATATGTAAAATAAAATGAAGAAGGAAGCGTATTTAATCAAGACCACATCTGTGGGCTTCACTTCATCCGTAGTAGTTATGTGTACGCAGTGGCGTACCGAGGGGGGGCGAGGGGGCGGTCCGCCCCAGGCCCCGAGCCGGCATAGGCCCCCATATATTTATAAAAAAAAAATTTAATGAAAATTTCCCTTTGAAAGGCCCCGGGGCCCTCAGGGCTCAAGTAAAAATGGGAAAATTTAGATAAAAAAAAGAAAATTTAATGAAAATTACCCCTTGGGGTTCAGGGATATACGGTATTTTAAAAATGTTTTTGTGTATGGAGGAGAGGGATATTAAAAGATGACCACCCCCCCCCAAAAAAAAAAATTCAATATAAGGCCCCCTCTTCTAGTTCCGCCCCAGGCCCCCAACTGCCTCGGTACGCCTCTGTGTGTACGAATGGTAATAGAAATATGGCCGGTGAGTTAGTCGGTCAGTCTGCCCGTGCGATAGATAGGGATTCGAAATGACGTCATGCAGGTGTTTAATTATTTTGATGTTAGATGGGGACTCATTCATTACTCAAATTTGAAAATTATAAAAATAATATAAAAAATGACATTGGCGGCGGCCACAAGAATAGTCTCGTTTGTCTATTTGATTAAATTTCGCAGAATATTGATGTAAGTATACGCACTGTTCAGCATCTGAAACAAATTATAAGACCAACTGTTAAGCTTAATTTATACAATTATTTGCCATAGAGGGGGGGGGGGGATATAGGCCTATCTATACAAACTCGTAATTACAAACAATTGAAAGAACAATGCGAATTTCTTACCCCGATAAAAGTCTCGTTGGTCATGTCAATGAACCTCGTGGCCTTCAGAGGCTTCGTCCAATTGCCTCTTAATATCATAAGCTGAATAATTATTTTCGCACATTTTGAGGCATCTGGCCAGTTGCATTCGTAAGCGCTTCTAGCTATCTCTTGGAACTAAAAAATAAAATAATAATTTATATTCAATACATATGATATTCATGGTAACAAAATCTTGTCTATCTATATAAATGATAAAAAGGAATGGAAAGGAATAAGTACAGGTGCAGCAAATGATCATTTGCTGCACCTGTACTTATTCTTTTCCATTCCATAACATCGACAGTAGGGTTTGGACACCGGTGGAAACCGAAACCGGTAAACCGGTTTTTTGGCTAATTTTCAAAAACCGAGAAACCGAGTTTTTCCCGAAAAACCGAATTCGGTTTTTCTTTTTAAATTTTTTCTTCAGTAATACTTGTATTCAAATAATCAATTAGCCCGTGACCCATGCCTCAGAGAGAAGACATTAGCTTCTAGTGGCTTGGGGTTTCGGGTTCGCTTCCCGTCCCAAGCGAGAAAAATGCATTTCATTTGAATTGGCTATCAATCATTTGAAATAAATAGGGATTGGGTCTAAATGGCCCTAGATGCCGAATTTTCCAATACTTAAATAATCTATATATAATAATAGCGGAATGTCCGTCCGTCTGTCTTTTGATCTCTGTTTGACCAACTTTCCATTGGAATGACGAAATTTTGCAGTCTTATAGAGGTCATTATGGAAATTCCAGGAAAAATACTCGGGGCCCGAAATTCCTACAATTTTTTGAGTTAAAAAAAAACATTCACACTTTTTTCTCATTCACACTCACAGTCACACACACATTCACAGTCTTTTCTGCAACTTAGGCCATATAAGACTTTACGATAACCGTATTTAAATCATTTGGTATCCAAATGGCTTAAATAAAATCATCGGACTGCCTGGGGCCCGAACCCGCGACGTTCGGTATAGAAGATAGGCACGCTACCAACTACTCCAAGCCCGGTGACAATTTTTTGAGTTATTAATTCCCAAAGTTACGATTTCTTCCACAGGAAATGTATGGAGTAATATATAAGCTTATGTATTTTTTGGATTTTTTTGTATTCTATGAATATTATCAAATCCTCAAGCAGGCACTGGATTGGAATAGTAGTAATAATAATTTTCTTGGGTTCGGATCGCAGGTAGTCCGATTTTCATACCAAATGGATAAAATAAGAATGCCTGGGTCCCCAATAGATATATTCATTAATAACGGTTATCATTTAAGATGTTGACAAAAAACCGGTTTACCGGTTTTCCGCTTTGCAAAACACCGAAAAACCGGTTTTCAAAATTTTCCGGTTTTTTCCAAACCCTAATCGACAGCAACTTCTCTTCGAATTATAAATGATAAAAATTCAAAGACTAAAATTTCATGTGTATAATAAACAATAGGATAATAATTGTTAGATTTTTTCCTCAACGCAAGTTAGATTTTTATTTTTAACTTCGCCACCAGGATCGTTGCAGACAAGCAACGCCAAGCTCGGCGAGACCTTGGGTAGATGTTCTCGAGGAATCAGTCTGTTGTTGAATGAGATTGATTTTTATTTTTGCTCTGAGAGAGAGAAAACATTGCATTCATGTCAAAAAATTCAATGTCGAGAATTTGATGGAAATACACATTTTTAGGTCCCCTGAGTCAAAAAATGTAAGTCCCGCAAAATGGGCTGATTGACTGTCTATGAGTAAAAATATCTCAAAAACGAAGAGCTGGGAGGTTTAATATTAAAATTATGTACCCCCCTGGCCCCTGACTTTTGGGCAAAATCGGCTAAAGTTGCTCTACTTATTTTCCATTTCCAAAAAATTCTCTCTAACGACGTCGATTAAAATACTTTTTAATTTCGTACATCATATTCATTGATTACCTACCTGTTCATAAACCCCATGCCCTTCCTTTATAGTTAAATAGATCTGAAATATGGTTGCCAAGCACACACAAATTATCATAGGTATTGATTGTTTATCGTGGCTAGTTGCATTTTCCATCGAATCAGAAGAAAAATGCTGCAAATTTAAAGGAGTTATTAAATTTTACACAAAACTAAAACTAATGTATATTTTATAAAAAAATAAATAATTAATAAAACTTGGTATTAGAATAACTATTAGGTGGCCATATGAAATCGATTTTTTCTGCTGCTCTAAAGTTTCCTCGAGGCTCAAAGTCCTTGAAATTGGCCAAAAATCGATTTTTTGCTAAAATTTTCCAAATTTTCTATTATAGTATCCTAACAAAAAGATCAAATGACATTTTCAATAATACCACTAGAAAGGAGATTTAATGCTCTTTAATATTGGTTATTATCATATTTAACCTAAATGCGAGAGGAGGCGATGGCTAAGCTGAGGATTACGGAGTCCGAAGTCTCAACACGACTCGTGTTCGAATCCAGCTTGCGGGAAATAATTCAAACATCCTGCCCAAGTCTCCTCTTAGGGTAGGTATGGGAATAGCCCCACCGTGGTATCACAAAGGGCCTAAGTGTGTTCCCTCTCTGGGAACGGCCACTTCAACCTAACCTTACCTAACCTAAATGCGACGGTTATTGAGACAATTGGATCTAAAGCTCGATCGGTCTTGAATGGTTGCTTATCAAGTTAGAATATATGAAACTTATTAAATGAAAAATTAAATTTTTTTTTAAATTTTTTATTCGGTTAACCTCTCAATCATGCCTTTCTACATAACAAAACATACATCGCCCCAGGGGGGCCCTAACCACAGGGCTAAATGGGCTATAGCCCCAGGGCGCAAGCCTTTTGGGGGAGGCAATATCTATATTTTTTTGTTCTTATTAGTTATTTAGTTATTAGTGGTTGAGTTAGTGGCTGTAGATATTGCAATGTTGGGTAGCGAGGATGCAGCCAAAGAGGTTTTGGACCAAAGAAAAACACCAATTCCAATTGAGACGTTTCGGCGAAAGTTTTATTTTGCCATCTTCAGTCCTTCAGGAATTTTTTATGTACATATCCAATATGAACATGTGTCATTTGGCCAAGTCGGTTTTTTAAAATTTCTACTATGAGGGCAATGGCTCAGAGAGTTTCGAAGTATTAAATGACGATTAAACGACTTGGCCAAATGACACATGTTCATATTGAATATGTACATGAAAAATTCCTGACCGACTGAAGATGGCAAAATAAAACTTTCGCCGAAACGTCTCAATTGGAATTGGTGTTTTTCTTTGGTCCAAAACCTCTTTGGCTGCATCCTCGCTACCCAACATTATTTAGTTATTAGTCATTTATTTATTAGTTTTATAAAAATTCATTTTTCATTTTATTAGTTTTCACTTATTTTTTAAATTTAAACGCTTTCTTAAAATATTGTTTTTCTTCTTAAATGTTTTTTGATTTAATTAAATTTATTTTTGTTTAGTATAAAAGTAATAAATTGATTTTTTCTAGTTCTGACACTTTGTATAACTTTTCCGGACACCCCGCTCCCATTTGCCATTCTGTGTATTTTCTTAGGAAGAGGGGCGCGTTATTTCTAGTAGCCGAATTTCTTAAGACGGCCCTGCATCGCCCCCTCCCCCACTGCAGCCTTGGGAATGTGAGGGGGGGAGGAGTTGGAGGAGGGGAGAGGCGCTCTGTAATTTTTTTTATTAAGTTTTTTATGTAAAAAAGCATAATTGAAAGGTTAACCGAATAAAAAAATTTTTTAAAATTTGATTTTTCATATCAGTTTCATATATTCTAACTTGATAAGTCAAGAGCGCGCGGGCTTTAGATCCAAATAACCGTCGCTTTTAGATTAAATATGATAATAACCAATGTTAAAGAGCATTAAATGACCTTTCTAGTGGTATTATTGAAAATTTTATTTGATTTTTTCGTTAGGGTATTATAATAGAAAATTTGGTTTAGCAAAAAATCGATTTTTGGCCAACTTCAAGGGCTTTGACCCTCAGGAAAAAATTTTCGGATCGATTGCAAACTTTGCATATCTTATTTTTTTTATAAAAAGGAAACTTTTTAGCAGCAGAAAAAAAGAATTTGTAAAAAAAACTTTTTACAAGTATAAACCAGGGGCGGCGCGTCCACTAGGCGAACTAGGCGGCCGCCTAGGGCGGCAACCTGGAGAGGGCGGCAAAAAGGGAAAAATAACAAAAAAAAATTTAGGTTCCGCGCAAGAGGAAATGTTCCGCGGGCGGCACACGGGAAAAAATGTTGGTTCCGCGGGCGGCAAAAAAATTTGTGTCTCTAATAAAAAGTTAAAAAATTTTTTCGGACGGGAAAAAATTTAGGTTCCGCGCAAGAGAAAATGTTCCGCGGGCGGCACACGGGAAAAAATTTTGGTTCCGCGAAAAAAAAAAAATTTTTTTCGCAGAAAAATTTTTTGAGATCAGGGAAAATTTTAAGGAGGGGGCGGCAAATTAAATTTTTAAAGTTTTTTTTTGGGGGGGGGGCGTAAAAAAAATATCTTGCCTAGGGCGGCAGAATAACTTGCGCCGGCCCTGGTATAACCAAAAGGCCACCCTAATAACTATATTATTTATATTTAATGGAAAAGAGGATGCAGCCAAATAATAGAGCCTCTATTCAGTAACGAACACTCTTTATTAGGAACGTTTCGGCTGGGATCAACCCTGCCATCTTCAGCCTTTCAAAGAGTATATTTATATTTTCCATATAAATAGAGTTGTCATGGTTTAACAATACAAGTTGATTGCGATTATAGGTCGAACGAATGTATTATTTTCTTAATACCAACAAGTGATAACATGAAGGTTGAGCTTATAATAATGTTTTTATATATTATTTATTTTATTATAAGCTCAACCTTCATGTTATCACTTGTTGGTATTAAGAAAATAATCATTCGTTCGACCTATAATGCAATCAACTTGTATTGTTAAACCATGACAACTCTATTTATATATGGAAAATATAAATATACTCTTTGAAGGCTGAAGATGGCAGGGTTGATCCCAGAAAGTTCCTAAGAGTGTTCGTTACTGAATAGAGGCTCTATTATTTGGCTGCATCCTCTTTTCCATTAAACATATCAGCTACAGCCACGTTCTATTATTCAATTATATTATTTATAATCAGCTCTATTTCTGAAACTTGCACGATTCTATTAGAATAAAATTATTTTTTCTTACTTACCAATATTATTAGATAAGAATTTAGACCAACTATAAAAGAAAACTTAAAACATTGGAAAAAAAATCTAATCCAATTGCCTTTTCTATTTCCTTGGATATCCTAAAAAAAAAAAAAATTAAACAGCATGATGGAGGTTAAAGTTTTATATTTAAGTTAGGTAGCATCCAGTAAGACAAAAATAAGCTTTTAAATAAAATCGACCAAATACTACTACAAGAAGTACTTTACTGATGTACTTTTTTTAGGTTTTTTCAATTTTCCCCAAATTGGTTCTAAAGATTTAGAATAAAATTCAATTATTTTTTAGATGTTTGTTTAAAATGTATCTTCTCATTTTGCTCTCAAAATTGTCTGAAGTACACTTTACTTTTGTACTTCATAGGAGTCAATGGTAACAAAATATAATTATACTTAATGAAGTGGTGATCATCACGATTGACTAAGGAGCTCAATGGGGAAGGCAGCCAACAGAAATAAAAGCTTTTATATTATTTCATCGACGTTTTGGGAGCGCGTCGCTCCCATCTTCAGGACGAAATATTTGTCGTAAAAGAAATGGAGAATTTTATAATGTAAACAACGAATATTATTCCCAAAACGTATGTTGCGCATAGTATTTAACAAAATAGCAATTGTATGATGCATTAATTAACAATACGTAATGCGAATCTATCTTGGTCGTCGTTTGTGACTGTTACACACCTCGACAGCCTAATTAATACATCATACAATTGCTATTTTGTTAAATACTATGCGCAACATACGTTTTGTGAATAATATTCGTTGTTTACATTATAAAATTCTCCATCTCTTTTACGATAATTATTTCGTCCTGAAGATGGGAGCGACGCGCTCCCAAACGTCTATGAAATAATATAAAAGTTTTTATTTCTGCTGATGCCTTCCTCATTGAGCTCCTTAGTCTATAATTATTTTTCTATGTTTATAAATTTTACATAACCAATGAAGTAGGCCAACGTGGCTGTTGATTTATATAAAAGGAAGGGAGCAGGAGCAGCCAAAGATTTAAAGCCTCCAATTTTCGACAAATACCGAGACGTTTCGGGAAAACTTTATTCTCATCATCAGTCTTTCGGCATATAGAAAATACGGTGTGTTAAGCACAGAACGCAACTTTCAATTGCCGAAGGTAAGAGAAAGTTGTGGGCTGTGCGACTAGTCACACCTCTCTGTTGTTTTTGGATAAGTGGCTGACAAATTGGCCAGCATAGGGTGAGATCAGTGCATCACTCACTATTTATTAATAATTAATCAAAATCACTAACCTTAATAACTTGTTGTGGTATTTGACGCACTGCATCAAATTCGTCTCCATCGAATGAACGCCACAATTGGCACATCTTTCTATTTCCAGGTTCAAAATATAAATATGCGCCTTCAAATACCTTAACATACTTAATTTTAAAATATCACATGCCCCAAAAATTAACACTATATGTAACCCTCCGATTAATATGAAAATTAGTCCAAAATAATATTGCCATCTCTCCCGTGTAACCCAAGGGAACCAGAAGGTATTTCCATATTTAAAATAAAAATCCGGAATTTCTATTCGATCTATTCTCAATTCCTCTTCAGTTGCTGGGGGATAAAATAACAAACAAACCCAAGCCAAAATAGCTCCATATACTATGGTTATATAATATTTTGTACGTTTATGCATCGTTTTATTTATCTCATTAAACTCCTTTCGTTTTTCCTCGATGCAGTGCTTTCCATATTTTTTGTAGGCTTTTGTGAATAGCTCAAAAATTTCTTTGATTCTCTTGTTGTGAAATATCAGGTTTATTAACTGAAACAAATCATTATATATATATAAGCTTATATAACTAACTAGCTGCGGTAGGGTTGCCTTCGGCAACCCTACCCCGCTAGGCCCTGGCGGGCGGCATCTCGGGATTTGACTAAGAGTTGTCCAGATAAATGTATTTTAATTAATTATGAGGAAGCGTTTTTATTTTTCATTTTAAAGATTTGATGAATATATTTTTCGTAAAGCGAATTAGAGCCTGTTTTCCAATGCTTTGCTGGAGGGGGCGACACACAGTGGGTCAGAATCCCAAAAAGCTTGTCAAAAGTCGAAAAATAAAGTTTCTAGTTGGGGAATTTTATATGCTGGGATGGCTAGACTGATAACCCAAGTGTCAAAATTCGTTAGAATTAGAGTCAGATCCCTTATCCCTGCTTTTGAAAATTAGTTCAAAGTTAACCTTCGCTCAAGTAACATCTAACGTCCACGCAGGAGAAACAACAAGCACGTGTTTGAAGAGCCATAGTTTCTCGTAGAGTTCACCGATTTTACTTTAACAAAATGGAATCAACTCGTGAAAGAAAGTAGAATATAACTGGGTTTATTAGAAAACTCAATATTTTTACAGAAAAAGGTAATAAGGTAATAAAGTTACGTGAATTTTACGTTGGAAAACAAAAATCTGGTGTGACTGTCGCACAGCACACAACTTTCTCTTACCTTCGGTAATCGAAAGTTGTGTTCTGTGCTTGTCACACCAGATTTTTCGTGTCGACATATATTTAGTTTCCGCCGATATATTAAAATTCAAGATGTAAAATTTATAAGTATGGGAAAATATTTATATTTTGTTACCATGGCAACCATTTCTCCTATCTTTTCTATGAAGCACAAGAGTAAAGTGTGCTTCAAACAATTTTGGAGGGCAAAACGAGAATATACATTTGAAAGAGCATCTAAAAAATAATTGATTTTTGAATTTTAATCAAAATCGTTAGAGCGAATTTTGAGAAAATTGAAAAAAACTGAAAAAGTACATCAGTAAAGTACTAGTACTCTTTGGCCGATTTTGATTAAAAGCTTATTTTTCCGGTCCCGGGGGCTGCCTAACTTAAATATAAAATTTCAACTTCCTAGCTCAATTCCTTCATGCTTAAAATTGAACACACACACACAGACACACAGACACACAGACAGACAGACCATGTCGCGAAAATCACTTTTTTGGATTCAGGGGACCTCAAAACGTAAAGATCCATCAAAATCTCGACATCGAATTTTTTGACATGAAACCAATACTTTCTCTCTATATATATATTACATATATACATAGGTAAGAGAAAGTAAAAAAGTTTAGTTTTTAATGAAAAAGTTTAGTTGTAAAACATTGTTTTGTTATCTAACATACTAGACATGAAAGGTGAAACTATTATCTATAAAATAAAAAAAAATTCAGCTGCGAATATCTGCGAAACGAGATTTTATGCAGTTTTTTGTAAAAAAAGAAAATTTCGAAATATTATTTTAGCGTAACTAAAAAAGGTATAAATAATTTTTTCGTGCGCTTGGATAATTGTTTAAACTTCTCTTCAACGTATATAATGTAGGCCTATCAGGGCCGGAACTAGGAGATTTTTTAAGGGGGGCGAAATTCAATTTGCCGCCCCCTCCTTAAAATTTTTTATACAAAATTCATAATTCATATCATTTTACCTTTTTTTTAGTAAATGTTTCTTTAATTTTGTTTTATTTGCACTAGTTGTAATTTTATTTACACTTAAATTTATGTAATTTTATTTAGAATAATATAAAATTTTAAAAAATCAGAGCCCTTGGGAGGGGCAAATGCCCCCTGCCCCTCAAAGGACAGCCCAGTTCTGAATAACCCTATTCAACAAATTTTATCAAAAACTAATAATTATTCTTCACATTGTAAGCATTTTTACTTTAGATTAGGCCATATTAGTTCGGCCATTTTGAATTTTGTATTTTTGACATCGGATCCGTAATGAGCGACCCCAAAAACCCCCCAGTAACAAATTTCAGATCGATTTATTAAGATTTCGAATTTTGGCCAGCTTTTTTGGATTCTGACCCACTGTGCGACGATTTGATTGAAATGTGAAATCTTAGAGGGAAGAAGTCAGTCAAAAAAAAAAAAAAAGAAAATTTAATTATATAACAATTTTTATTATTTTTCATTTGAGAGATTTAATTTTCTCATTATTATAATTAATTAGCTTTAATTTTTCATAAGTAGAGAGAGAATACAATGTTTTCCAATGGAAGAATTCTAGATTTGTGATCCCCTGATAAGGGGGGTTCCCCTACCCTAATTTGACATAATTATAGCCTAAAACCATCCCCGGAAAATACTCTACTTATTAAAAAAATCTCCATGAGAATCGGTTTGGTAGTTTCGGAGTCTATGCGTTACAAACAGACAGACAGACAGACAGAATTTGTCTTTGATAAAATAGCAAAAGTATTAAAATAAAATATAGATATAGGTAATTAAAATTAAAAATTGAATAATTAAATCTCACAATTATTATTTTATTTTCAAAAGGATTCGGACCAGTAGGTTCAATTAAAGTCAAAAAGTTTTTAAACAAAACTTTATTTGACCCCCCAGACAATGTTTCGTCCACTTGCTGTAGGACTTCTTCGTGGTTGGAGTCATAGAGAGCCATATAATATAAAATAATCAAACAGTAGGGCTTTAACAAAAAATACATTGACATCTCTTTTCTCTAACTTCTTGCTAATCAAGCTCATCAAATTCAAAATTATTATTTTATAATTCGTCATATATATTAAATTTCAACTTTCTTAATTTTTGTCATTTATATGGATAGAGATAGAGATAGAGAAGAGAAAAGAGAAGAAATTAACATCTATTATATGTAATTTAAATGTATTGTTTATTATTCAATTTTTATAAGAAAAAAACATCTCAAATCAATCTCAATCTCTATCTCAATCTCAAGTCGTGGTCAACTCAAGATGGCGGACGTGACGTAGAGGGTAGACACTTTTCTCAGCTCAATGTCCCTCTCTGCTATGAAATAATTTCTTTCTATTAAGGTTGTTCGGATAGTACCCCGTAAGTCATAATAGAATCTACATTTTTTTTTAATAAAATTAAAAATTTGAATTCCAAAATTCCTTATTATAATTTAGTCGTGACCTATCATAGTTTATGATTGTATTAAGTTAGTAATTTAATTACCAAAGATAATAAATGAATGACGTAATATAAATCTAGCAACATTATTTATCAGCTGTTTATTTTAAATCTTAAAAGCCTTCAATTTCATTTTATTTAATATAATATATTACCTACAATGATTAATGCAAATCAGTTTAAACACAATGGACTATTTGCGAGAAAAAATATCGTAAAATGGAAAAAAAAAATGTAACTGACAGCGAGAATTGAGTATTATTTTATGCGGCGTTGCCAGGCTGGTCTGACAATTGTGAGTTTTGTGGCTTCCTTATTTTTAAATATTGGCGACTGTCATTTTGGAGAATTTTTTGACTTTCTTGTTAAAATATCTTTAAAAGATTTCTGCAGAAACTTTTGATTTATGTTTAATGTATTCCTCGGAAGTGAATTGATAAAAATGTAAATTTTTTTTTTTTTTTTACCTATTGCAGAGGTGGCTATATAATTCGATATGTGTGCGTTTCGTCGACATTCCCCATAGACTACATGTTAAATTTCAATTTTTTAATAATTAATTAAACGATAACCCTGTGTCTGATCTGCTTCAAAATTTTATTTTATACGTATGTGATAGTGATTAACAACATACTAAAAAATTAGCTTTTTAATCTAGCAAAGTGCTTTAATGTCCGAACAACCTTAACTATTAAAAATTATGCTCTTTATCATTTACTGGTAGATCCAAACTTCACCGAGGAAGAAGGCAAACAGCATTGTGGCCGGATTCGTTTGGTCTGAGATCTGAGAATATAGAATAGGAAGAATAAATGAGCAAGCAGCTAGTTATATTTCAATTTATTAACAAACCAGGGCCGACGTTTCGGTCGCTCATTTATTCTTCCTATTCTATCATCAACACTCAGCTATATACCTCCTTCAAATAAATCTGAGAATATAATTGTTACAATAATATATTTTACTAGCTTACAATCGCTTCGCTTCGCTCGCTCCTTGTAAGCTAGTCTGGAGAATATAATTGTTACAATAATATATTTTATTGGACTGCAAGATCTACTTTAACTTTATCTTTTAATTTTACAATTAAAAAAAAAAAAAATTCTTTAGTAAATTACCTTAACTATACCAGATAACAGAATCACAAAAGGTATAAAAGTGGTTAAAAATTTAGCCAGATCATTTCTATTATTTAAGCAAGCGGTTCCTAAGGAAATTACATATAATATATCAAGCAAAATTGTCAAAATCTGAAACAAATGGAAATTGTTATTATCAATAACTTGATTAGAAAAAAACTATAAGTCGCATTCAATTCAAACTGGTAATCAACCGTAGGCTCTAGTTGAAAAATGTAATGATTCATTTATGTAAATTAATCTCGTTGGAAGATGATCAAGTGTTTATATGGTATCAATAATACTCTCTCCGTCCCAAATTAGTTGCTACATTTCTTAAAATATTAAATACTAGCCGCGCCGCCCGCCTGGCGTCTAGAACGGGGGGCTACGCCCCCCTGGACCCCCCAGCCCGCTGGCTCGGGCCCGCCTGCGGCGGACCCTCGCCTTTTCTTAATTATAAAAAGAAAATTATTATTACTACGTATTCCAATCCAGTGCCTGCTTGAGGATTTGTTTACCTTCATAGAATACACAACTGCAAAGAATACTTAAATATTTCTCTATACATTTCCTATGGGAGAAATCGTAACTTTAAGAATTAATAACTCGAAAAGTTATAGGAATTTCGGGACCCGAGTATTTTTCCGGGACTCTCTATAACGTCCTCTATAAGACTGCAAAATTTCGTTTCAAAATTCCAATGGGAAGTTGGTCAAACAGAGCGTGACAGACGGACAGACGGACAGACAGACGGACACTCCGTAATTATTATATATAGATTCTAAAATAACCTTATTGTATTATATTTGCTACTACAATTATTATAAACTTGTTATTTTAATTCTAAGTATATATTTTTTTATTTTTCATAAATGTAGGATTTATTTTTGTAACAAATTTTTGGAAGCAACATTTTGAAAATACTTTGGCACGGATGCTGTATTAAGGAAGGAGAACTTATCCAGTGCCGGATTACCCATTAGGCGGAGTAGGCGATCGCCCCTTTTTAGGGGCAGGTGCGGATTAAAGGGGGGGGCGATCGCCTACTCCGCCTAATGGGTAATCCGGCACAATGTATGAATAAATACTCTCTCCGTTCTATATTCTATAGTTCTTTGACTTTCTAAAAATCATTCATTCGTAAAAATCTGTTAATTATTAACGAAATTATAAACAAAAACGTCAGCAAAGAAAAAACACAAGTAGATTCACTGGTCGAAAAAAATGGACTTCAATTGAATTAAAAGCGAACCCTATCTACGAGAAGCTAATGTATCCTCTTGGAGCATAGGTTCACGGGAACCTAACTTTATTATATATTATTTAAAAAAATATTTTTTTGTATCTGATTTCTTTCTTTATACTTCTAAAAGAACAAGAGGTCCATTTTTTTCGACCAGTGAGTGTACTTGAGTTTTTTCTTTGCTCACGTTTTTGTTTATAATTTCGTTAATAATTAACAGATTTTTACGAATGAACGATTTTTAGAAAGCCAATGAACTATAGAATATCGTAAATATATTTTTTTTTTTCTTTCAGGGATATCTAAAATTGTATTAGGGGTGACCAAAGCAAAAAAAATCTTGAAAATTTCGATTTTTTTAAAACTTTAAGCCGTTTGCGGCACGTCTAAATGACCTCCGATTGGAATGAAACTTAAAATTTATATGTATTCTAACTATCTGCATATTTTTACGGGGTGCGGCTTTAAAAATAATTTGAACATTCTAAATAAAAGCCGTTTTAGAGCCCATTTTCAATCAAAATCTATTTTGCTCTATATCTCTAAAACTGTGCCTGATGGGGAAAAACTGAATTGATATTTGAATTCAGCATGAAAAATACTTCTAGAATTTCATATCTTCATTCTTGTGAAAGAAAAAAAGTTCATTTTTGTCGACTAGTGTTATTTAAGCCATTTGGATACCAGATAGCTTAAATAGAAATGCCTGGACCCCCAATAGATATATTTAAACATACGAGTATCGTTTAAAGTCTTAAATGGCCCAATTTGCCGAAAAGACTGTGTATGTGTGTGTAAATGTGAGTGTAAATGGAAAAGTGTTTTTTTTTTTAAATATTTCAAAATATATCTACGAGTATATAAACAGTAACGCCGACTCCACTGTAAACAACTTAGTCTTTATTCTTTAGCACACCTACACACAGAAAAAGGATTAAAAAAATATAATTCTTACCTGATAATATTTGTAAATACCTCTCTGATTAGTGTAATTCCAGCCACCGATTATATTCATAACCTTCAATAAAAATATTTCCCCAAAATATGCTTCTTTTGTTGCGGTGTTTTTCTTAGAGGGCATCTTCACAACTGATTATAATAAATGAAAGTGAAAGCCAACAAAATAATTGTATTGAAACTAAGAACAAAAGGATTCGTTAAATAGTTTGTTAAATATTTATTTCTTCTCTCAAAAACTACATTAGTTATTCTTTTGACATTTAATTACTTTTTAAAGAACTTTGTTTTTGGATGGGTCCTATTTATTTATTTATTTATTTAACAATATTTACAAAAATAAATATTTCAACCTCTTCACAGATTTGATTACTCCTTTTATGAAGAGTGTGTTTATAATTGTTTATTCCTTTATTTAATATAAATATTTTTCTGTTTATAAATTTTACATCCTGAATTCTAACATATTCATCTGCCCCCGGGTTTGGCGTAGTAGGTAGCACGCCTACCTACGCCAATTGATTTCCCATTTTCCAATTAAAGGCCTACGATCCGAAAAAAGTTTCACTTGCATCGTGGTTTCATAAAACCACACAATGTTTTTTTTTTTTTTTTTTTTAATTGGATTCAAAATTTTTTATTGCCCCCGAGTTTGGCGTAGTAGGTAGAGTGTCTACCTCCTATACCAAACGTCGCGGGTTCGGACCCAGGCAGTCCGATGATTTTATTTAAGCCATTTGGATACCAGATGGCTTAAATAGAAATGCCTGACCCCACAATAGATATATTCTCTACAACGGTTATCGTCAAAGTCTTAAATGGCCTAAGTTGCCGAAAAGACTGTGTGAATGTGTGTGTGAGTGTGAGTGTGAATGAGAAAAAAGTGCGAATGTTTAAAAAAAAAAAAAAAAACCTATTGATCTGATAC